>JAREIK010008014.1:0-46157 GCA_029783825.1 Sapria himalayana | reverse complement strand
AAGAATAAATTATTTTAATATTATTGTCTCGCTCATTATTTATTTTGTAATTAAATTTCTATAAACAAATGAACTAAAAATAATTAAATGAATATTTAAAATTATCATGAATACAAATTAAAATGAGATTTATGATTTATTATATGTGGTATACCGGTTTAATGGTTTAATTATTTAGGACTTTTGTAATTTAGGAGTTTATCAATTTATGTTTTTAGCATTTAGTGGATTATAGGTTTTATTTTATAATAAAAATAAATTTTTTTTTAGATTTTTTCTGATTTACAAAGGTTATAACCATTAAAAATAAAATAATTTTTAAATTTTTTGGAATGTGAATACTATGTATAATTATATTAACTTACTAATTATATATCATATAAATTCAATATAAACAATTTTAATGATAGTTATTATAATAATGATCAAAAATTAAATTAATAAACTATTATTAATACTATAAATATAATTAAAATATATTTACATAACACAAAATGATTCAAATCAAATCAAAATATTTTACTAAATAATAATATTTATCTTTAAATTTGTCCTTCTTTTTATAAGCTTATATTTTTTGATTAAAATAAATTATTTAAATAATATTTGTCTCACTCAAATTTATTTTGTAATTAATTTTTATAAATAATTAAACTATAAATAATTAAAATGAATCTTAAAAATTATAATAAATAGAAATAAAAATGAGATTTATTATTTATTAAGTAGTATATAACTGTTAAAAGGTTTATGTATTTAGTGGTTTCGGGGTTTATGAGCTTACTTATTTAAGTAAGTAATCATTTAATGGTCTATAGGTTTTATTTAAAAAATAAAATAACTAAAAATTTATTTTATTATTTTTCTCAATTTTCAAGATTATAAACTTTCAAAATATAATAATTTTTAAATTTTTTTCAAAGTGAATAAAATATTTATTTATAATAATCATAATAATTATATATCATATAAATTAAATATAAACAATTTTATTGATAGATATTCTAATAATTATCAAAAAATAGATTAAAAATCTATTATGAATAAGATTGATATTACTTAAAATATAATATCAAAATCTAAAATGATTCAAAATCAAAGCAAAACATATTACTAAATAATAATTATTTGTTTTTAAATTTTTATTCTTTTTATAATATTATAAATTTTTTGATGAAAAATAATTTTTATAAATTATATTTTTAACTCATAATTTATTTTATAATTATTACATATATAAAAATAAAAAACTAAACAATCAAAATGAATTTTTTGAATTATAATGAAAACAAATAAAAATGAAATGTATTAATTATTATTTAAGGTATACCGATTTAAAGGATTATCTATATAGAGTATCGGGATTTTGTAGTTTAGTGAACTAAATGCTTAGGCATTTAGTGGTGTAGATGTTTTATTTAAACAATAGAATAACAAAGAAAAATATTTTTTTTATATTTTTTCACATTTTAAAAGGTTATAACCATTGAAAATATAATAATTTTAAAAATTTTTTCAAAAGTGAATACAATATTTAGTTATAATAATCATTATATTTATATATCATATAAATTTAACATAAATAATTTTAGTGATAAATATTCTAATAATGGTCAAAAAATAAATTAATAATCTATTATTAATAAGATATATATCAATTAAAATATAATTACAAAACCTAAAATAATTAAGAAGCAAAACAATTTATATTACTATATAATAATTTTTTGATTTCAATTTTTTTTTATTTTAAAAAGTTTATCTATATTTTTTTGATTAAAAATAATTTAAATAAATTATATTTTTCTAACTCATAGTTTTTTTTTATTTAATATTTATATAAAAATAAAAAATTAATAATTAAAATGAATATTTAAAATTATAATTAAAAAATGATATTTATTATTTATTATTTAGGGTATACCAGTCTAATTTAAATTAGATTTGTCTTACTAATAATTTATTTGTATTTAATATTTCTATAAAAATAAACTGAAAATTAATTAAAATAAAATTTTAAAGTTATACTGAATAAAAATTAAAATGATATTTAAGATTTATTATTAATGTATACTATTTTAATGGTTTGAGTATATAAAGGTTTTGTCTTTTAGGAGTTTAGCGATTTAGGTTTTTAGGCATTTAGTGGTTTATAGTATTTATTTAATCAATAAAATAACAAAAAAAAATTTGTTATTTTTTATCTTTTTCATAGGTTATAAACTTTGAAAATATTATAATATTTAAAATTTTTTGGAATGTGAATTCAATATTTAGTGATAATAATATTAGTAATTATATATGATATAAATTCAATATAAATAATTTTATTGATAGATATTATAATAATGATTAAAAATTAAAATAATAAACTATTAATAATAAGATAGATATTAATTAAAAAATATTTAGAAAACCCAAATTGATTCAAAATTAAAGTAAAATATATTATTGGATAATAATTTTTAATTTTTAAAGTTTTACTTCATTTATAAGCGTATATATTTTTTTGATTAAAAATAAATTATTTAAATTATATTTGTCGCACTCATAATTTATTTTATAATAAATATTTCAATAAAATTAAACTAATAAATAATTAAAATTAATATTTAAAACTATAATAAATAGAAATTAAAATTAGTTTTATTTATTATTATGTATTATATAGCAGTTTAATGGTTTATGTATTTAGTTATAATAATCATTATATTTATATATCATATAAAATCAATATAAACAATTTTAGTCATAAATATTCTAATAATTATCAAAAAATAAATTAATAAAAATATAATTAATAAGATAGATATCAATTAAAATATAATTACAAAACATAAAATGATTCATAAGCAAAGCGAAATATATTACTATATAAAATTTTTTTGTTTTGAATTTTTTTTATTTTAAAAAGTTTATCTATATTTTTTTGATTAAAAATAATTTACATAAATTATATTTGTCTAACTCATAATTTATTTTTAAATAAATATTTATATAAAAACAAAAAATGAATAATTAAAATGAATATTTAAAATTATAATGAAAAAAAATGATATTTATT
Organism: Sapria himalayana; assembly: GCA_029783825.1. NCBI lineage: Eukaryota > Viridiplantae > Streptophyta > Magnoliopsida > Malpighiales > Rafflesiaceae > Sapria > Sapria himalayana. Next base: position 43,093 of record JAREIK010008014.1, on the reverse strand, counting down.
ATTTATTATTTAGGGTATACCTGTTTAATTTAAGTTATATCTGTCTCACTAATAATTTATTTAGTAATTAATATTTCTATAAAAATAAACTGATAAATAATTAAAATAAAAATTTAAAATTATACTTAATAAAAATTAAATTGAGATTTATGATTTTTTAATAATGTACACATGTTTAATTGTTTAAGAATTTAGAGGTTTTGTCGTTTAGGAATTTAGCAATTTATGTTTTTAGGAATTTAGTGGTTTATAGGTTTTATTTAAACAATAAAATAACAAAAAAAATTATTTTTGATATTTTTACATTTTTTCGAAGGTTATAACTTTTGAAAATATAATAATTTTTAAATTCTTTTCAAAAGTGAATACAATATTTTTTTTAATAATAATAATTATTATATATCATAAATTCAATATAAACAATTTTATTGATAGATATACTAATAATTATTAAAAATTAAATTAAAAATCTATTATGAATAAGATTGATAATACTTAAAATATAAAATGAAAACCTAAAATGATTCAAAAAGAAAAGCAAAATATATTACTAATTAATAATTATTTGTTTTTAATTTTTTTATTCTTTTATTAAGATTATCTATTTTTTGATGAAATATAATTTTTATAAATTATACTTTTAAGTCATAATTTATTTTATAATTAATACAGATATACAAATAAAAAACTAAAAATCAAAATGATTTTTTTAAATTATAATGAAAATAAATAAAAATGAGATTTATTAATTATTATTTAGTGTATACCAGTTTAACGGATTATCTATATAGGGGTATCGAGATTTTGTAGTTTAGTGATTTAAGTGTTTAGGCATTTAGTGGTGTATAGGTTTTATTTAAACAATGAAATAATAAAAAAAATATTTTTTTATTTTTTCACATTTTCTAAGGATATAACCTTTGAAAATTTAATAATGTAACAATTTTTTTCAAAAGTGAATATAATATTTAGTCATAATAATCATTATATTTATATATCATATAATTTCAATATAAACATTTTTATTGATAAATATTCTAATAATGATCAAAAAATAAATTTATAATTTATTATTAATAAGATATATATCATTTAAAATATAATTACAAATATTAAAATGATTCAGAAGCTAAGCAATAATATTTAGTTATAATAATCTTAATAATTATAAAACATTTAAATTCAATATAAGTAATTTTATTGATAGATATTATAATAATGATCAAAAAATAAATTAATAAACTATTATTAATAAGATTGATAGCAATTAAAATATAAATGCAAAACCTATAATGTTACAAAATCAAAGTAAAATATATTACTAAATGATAATTTTTTGTTTTTAAATTTTTACTTCTTTTTATAAGCTTATATTTATTTTTTGATTAAAAATAAATTATTAAAATTATATTTGTCTCACTCTTTATGTATTTTGCAATTAATATTTCTAAAAAAAGTAAACTAATAAATAATAAAAATGAATATTTATAATTATTATGAATACAAATTATGAATATTCATAGTTTGTATTTATATAATAAAAAAAAATTTTGATTTTATCTAATTTTCAAAGGTTATAACCTTTGAAAATAAGATAATTTTTAAAATTTATATAATAGAAAAATTAATGACAAAATAAATTTAGAGTAAGATAGATATTATTTAAATAATTTATTTTTAATTAAAAAAAATATAAGCTTATAAAAAGAAGAACAAATTTAAAAATTAAATATAATTATTTAGTAATATATTTTGATTTGATTTTTTATCATTTTGTGTTAAGTAAATATATTTTAATTAATATATATATTATTAATAATAGTTTATTAATTTAATTTTTGATCATTATTATAATATCTATCATTAAAATTGTTTATTTTGAATTTATATGATATATAATTAGTAAGATTAATATAATTATACATAGTATTCACATTTCAAAAAAATTTAAAAATTATGTTATTTTTAAATGTTATAACCATTGAAAATCAGAAAAAATCAAAAAAAAAATTTTTTATTTTTATTATATAAATAAAATCTATAAACCAATAAATACCTAAAAACATAAATTGATAAACTCCTAAACGACAAAATTTTTAAATAATCAAACAATTAAACCACTATACCACAAATAATAAATCATAAATCTCATTTTAATTTGTATTCATTATAATTTTAAAAATACATTTTAATTATTTATTAGTTTGTTTTTTATAGATATATTAATTACAAAATAAATAATGAGCTAGACAACTATAACTTTAATAATTTATTTTTAATCAAAAAAAATATATAATCATATAAAAAGAAGTACAAATTTAAAAACAAAAAATTATTATTTAGTAATATATTTTACTTTGATTTTGAATCATTATATATAGGTTTTGCAATTATATTTTAATTGCTATCAATCTTATTAAGATTATTTTAATAATTTATTATTTGATCAATTTTATAATATCTAACAATAAAATTACTTATATTGAATTTAAATGTCTTATAATTATTAAGATTATTATAACTAAATATTATATTTAGATTTTAAAAAAATTTAATTATTATTATATTTTTAAAGCTTATAACCTTCAAAAATGATAAAAAATCACAAAAATAATTTTTTTATTATTTAAATAAAACTTATAACCCACTAAATGCCTAAACAATTAAATCTCTAGATTCCTAAACCCCAAAACCCCCTAAAAACTTAAATAATTAAACCTATATAACCTAAATAATAAATAATAAATCTCATTTTTATTTGTATTCATTATAATTTTAAATATTCATTTTAATTATTTTTTAGTTTATTTTTATAGAAATATTAATTAGAAAATAAATAATTAGTGAGACATATATAATTTAAATAAATTATTTTTTATGAAAAAAATAAGCTTATAAAAATAAACAAAATTTCAAAAATTAAAAATTTTATTTAGCAATATAATTTACTTTGATTTTGAATTATTTTGGTTTCTGCAAATATATTTTAATTAATATCTATCTTATTAATAATAGATTATTAATATATTTTTTGATCATCAAAATAATATATATTAAAATTTTTTATATTGAATTTACATCAAATATAATTATTAAGATTATTATAACTGAGTATTGTATTCTTATTTTATAATTATTAAAAAATTATTATATTTTCAAATGTTATAACCTTTGAAAATCACGAAAATTCATAAAAAAAAATTTTATGTTATTTCATTGATTAAATAAAACCTACAAACACCTAAATGTGCAAACATATAAATAAATAAACTTCTTAAGCCCAAAACCACAAAAAACTTAAACCATTAAATAGGTATACCATAAATAATAAATCAAAAATATCTTTTTATTAGTATTCATTATAATTTTAAATAATCATTTTAATTCTTTAAAAAATTATTTTTATAGAAATATTAATTACAAAATAAATTTTTAGTGAAACAGATATAATTTAAATAATTTATTATTCATCAAAAAAAATATATGCTTATAAAATGAGGCAAAATTTTTAAAATAAAAAATTATTATTTAGTAATATATCTTATTTTGATTTTGAATCATTTTAGATTCTACAATTATATTTTAATTTATATCATTCATATTAATACTAGTATATTAATTTATTTATTGATCATTATTATAATATCTATTAATAAAATTATTTATATTTAGTTTACATTATATATAATTATTAAGATTATTATAACTAAATATTATATTCACATTTAACAAAATTTAATATTATTATATTTTCGAAGGTTACAACCTACGAAAATAAAAAAAATTCCAAAAATTAAATTTTTTGTTTTTTAATTCTTTAGATAATAACTATAAATCACTAAATGTCTAAACACTTAAATCACTAAACTCCTAAACCCAAAAATACCTAAATACTTAAACCATTAAACCGGTATATCCAGAATAACACATAATAAATCTCAATTTTATTTGTATTCATTATAATTTTAAATAATTATTTTAATTATTTATTAGTTTATTATTGATATAATTATAAATTACAAAATAAATTATGAGTAAGACAAATTAATTTAAATAATTTATTTATAATAACAAAAATATAAAGTTATAAAAAAAGCAAAACATTAAAAAAATTATTATTAAGTAATATATTTTACTTTGATTTTGAATAAATTTAGATTTTGCAAATATATTTTAAATAATATCTATCTTATTAATAATAGTTTATTAAATTTTTTTCTATCATTATTATAATATCTAGCAATGTAATTATTTATATTGAATTTAAATGACTTATAATTATTAAGATTATTATAACTAAATATTATATTTACATTTGAAAAAAATTATATTTTCAATGGTTATAACCTTCAAAAATTAAAAAAATAATAAAAATAAATTTTTTGTCATATCATTGTTTAAATAAATCTTATAAACTACTAAATGCCTAATCACTTAAACCTTTAAACTCCTAAACAAAAAATCCCCTAAATACTTAACCCTTTAAACTCGTAAACACAAAATTTCCTAAATACTTAAACCTTTAAACTTGTAAACCTTAAATATAATTTAAATAATTTATTAAAATATTAATTACAAAATAAATTATGAGTGATACATATATAATTTAAATAATTTATTTTTCATCAAAAAAAAAATATAAGCTTATAAAAAGAAGCAAAAACTAAAAAAAATTATTATTTAGTAATACATTTTACTTGGATTTTGAATATTTTTAGTTTTTGCAATTATATTTTAATTAATATCTATTATATTAAAAATAGCATATTAATTTATTTATTGATAATTGATATCATATCTATCAATAAAATTGTTTATATTTAGTTTATATTATTTATTATAATGATTATTATTACTAAATATTGTATTCACATTTTTAAAAAATTTTAAAATTATTATATTGTAAAAGGTTATATAACCTTTGAAAATGTGAAAAAATATTAAAAATAATTTTTTTTTACTTCATTGTTTAAATAAAACAAATAAAACACTAAATGCATAAAAACATAAATCGCTAAAGTCATAAACGAAAAAACCTTTAAATACATAAAATATTAAACTTGTATACATTAATAATAATTCATAAATCTCATTTTAATTTTATTTAGTATAATTTTAAATTTTTATTTTAATTATTTATCAGTTTTTTTATAGAAATATTAATTACAAAATAAATTATTAGTGAGAGAGATCTTATTTAAATTAGACTGGTAAACCCAAAATAATAAAGAATAAATCTCAATATTATTTTTTTCATTATAATTTTAAATATTCATTTTAATTATTTATTTGTTTATTTTTATATAAATATTAATTAAAAGATAAAATATGAGCTAGGCAAATATAATTTATATAAATTAATTTTCAACAAAAAAATATGGATAAACTTTTTAAAAGAAAAAAAAGTTCAAAACAACAAATTATTATATAGTAATATATTTTGATTTCTTCTGAATTTCTTTGGGTTTTTTTATTATATTTTAATTGATATCTATCTTATTAATAATAGATTATTAATTTATTTTTTTGATCATTTTTAGAATATTTATAAATAATATTGTTTATATTTAATTTATATGATATAAAAATAGAATGATTATTATAACTAAATATTGAAAACCACTAAATGCATACAGAGTAAAATCAGTAAACTCCTAAGGCCCGTAATGCCTAAATACAAAAACCATTAAACTGCTATATACTACTTAATAATTAAGAAATCTAGTTTTTATTTCAATTTATTATTATTTTAAATATTCATTTTAATTATTTATAAGTTTATTTTATAGAAATATTTATTACAAAATAAATTATGATGCGACAAATATAAATTAAATAATTTATTTTTAATCAAAAAAGTTAAATACTCTTATAAAAGAAGTAAAATTTTAAAAATTAAAAATTTTTATCAAGTAATATATTTTACTTTAATTATGAATTAATTTGGGTATTGTAAATATTTTTAAATTAATATCTATTTTATTATGAATAGTTTATTAATTTAATTTTTGATCATTATTATAATATCTATCAATAAAATTGTTTATATTGAATTTATATGATATAAAATTATTAAAATTTTTATAACTAAATATTATATTCACATTTCAAATAATTTTAAATATTATTATATTTTTAAAGGTTATAACCTATGAAAATGAGCAAAAATTACAAATTTTTTTTTGTTATTTTATTGTTTAAATAAAACCTATAAACCACTAAATGCCTAAAAAGATAAATCGCTAAACTCCTAAAAGACAAAACTTCTAAATAGTTAAACTAATAAACTAGTATACATTAATAATAAATCATAAATCTCATTTTAATTTTTATTAAGTGTAATTTTAAATTTGTATTTTCATTATTTATCAGTTTATATTTATAGAAATATTAATTACAATATAAATTATAAGTGAGAGAGATCTATTTTAAACAATTTATTTTTTAACAAAAAAAATATATAGGCTTATAAAAAGATGCAAAATTTTAAAAACAAAAATTTATTAATTTGTAATATATTTTATTTTGATTTTGAATAATTTTAGTTTTTGGAATTATATTTTAATTTATATCATTTTTATTAGTAATAGTTTATTAATTTTTTATTGATCATTATTATAATATCTATTAATAAAATTATTTATATTGAGTTTACATTATATATAATTATTAAGATTATTATTACTGAATATTATATTCATATTTAAAAAAAATTAAAAATTATTATAATTTCAAAGGTTATAACCTTCAAAAATTAAAAAAAATCAAAAAATTATATTTTTATTTTTTCATTCTTTAAATAAAAAGTATAAATAACTAAACGTCTAAACACTTAAATCACTAAACCCCAAAACACCTAAATACTTAAACCATTAAACTAGTATATCCTGGATAATAAATAATAAATCTCAATTTTATTTGTATTCATTATAATTTTAAGTATTCATTTTAATTTTTTATTAGTTTATATTTATATAATTATAAATTAAAAATAAATTATGTGGAAGACATATAATATAAATAATTTAATTTTAATAATAAAAAATATAAACTTATAAAAAGAAGCAAAACATCAAAAAAAATATTATTTAGTATTATATTTTACTTTGATTTTAAATAAATTTACGTTTTGTAAATATATTTTAAAAAATATCTATCTTATTAATAATAGTTTATTAATTTATTTTATAATCATTTATATAATAACTATCAATATTTTTTGAATTAACATGATATATTTTAATTGCAAATATATTTTTTGATCATTAATAATTCAATATAATTGTTTATATTGAATTAATATGATATATAATTATAAATATTATCATAACTAAATATATTATTCACATATATAACAAATTTAAAAATTGTTATATTTTCAAAGGTTATAACCTTCAAAAATGAGAAAAAATAACAAAAATAAATTTTTTGTTATATCATTGATTAAATAAAACTTATAAACCATTAAATGCCTAGATACATAAATCTCTAAACTCCTAAACCCCGAAGCCCCTAAATACCTAAACCTTTAAACTTGTAAACCTTAAATATAATTTAAATAATTTATAGAAATATTAATTACAAAATAAATATTGAGTGACAAATATAATTTAAATAATATATTTTTCAACAAAAAAATATATAAGCATATAAAATGATGCAAAAAATAAAAAAAATTATTATTTAGTAATAAATTTTACATTGATTTTGAATCATTTTAGGTTTTTTAATTATATTTTAAATATATCTATCATATTAATAATAGTTTATTAATTTATTTTTTGATAATTGATATAATATCTATCAATAAATTTGTTTATATTTACTTTATATTATATATAGTTATAATATTTATTATTACTAAATATTGTATTCACATTTTTTAAAAATTTTAAAATTATTATATTTTCAAATGTTATAACCTTTGAAAATTTGAAAAAATATCAAAAATAAATTTTTTGTTATTTCATTGTTTGAATAAAACCTATAAACCATTAAATGCCTAAATACTTAAATCAATAACTTCTAAATCTCGAAAACCGTAAATAGATAAATATTTTAAACATGTATATCCTAAATAATAAAAAATAAATATCATTTTTATTTTATTCATTATAATTTTAAATATTCATTTTAATTTTTATTTGTTTATTTTTATATAAATATTTATTACAAAATAAATTATAAGTTATACAAATATAATTTATATAAATTATTTTACAACAAAAAAATATAGATAGACTTAATAAAAGAAGAAAAAATTTAAAAACAAAAAAAATATTATATAGTAACAAATTTTGCTTTGTTTAAGAATCATTTTAGGTTTTGTAATTATATTTTAATTTGATATTCTAAATTATTAATAATAGATTATTAATTTATTTTTTAATCATTATTAGAATATTTATCAATAAAAATGTTTATATTGACTTTATATGATATATAAATTTAATAATTATTATAACTAAATATTGTATTCACTTTTGAAATAAATTTTAAAATTTTTATATTTTCGAAGATTATAACCTTTGAACATGTGAAAAAATAAAAAAAATATTTGTTTTTATTATTTCATTGTTTAAATAAAACTTATACATCACTAAATGCCTATGCACTTAAATCACTAAACTACAAAATCTCAATACCCCTATATAGATAATCCTTTAAACAGGTATACCCTAAAGAATAATTAATAAATCTGATTTTTATTTGTTTTCATTATGATTTAACAAATTTATTTTGATTCTTTAGTTATATATATATATTAAATATAAAATAAATTATGAGTTAAAAATATAATTTATAAAAATTATTTTTCATCAAAAAATAAATAAGCTTATAAAAAGAATTAAAATTTAAAAACAAACAATTATTATTAAGTAGTATATTTTGCTTTGCTTTTGAATCATTTTAGGTTTTGATATTATATTTTAAGTAATATCAATGATATTCTTAATAGATTTTTAATTTATTTTTTGATAATTATTATAATATCTACCAATAAAATTATTTATATTGAATTTATATGATATATAATTATTATGATTATTATAAATAAATATTTATTAACTTTTTTAAAAAAATTTAAAAATTATTATATTTTCAAAGGTTATTACCTTTGAAAATTTCAAAAAATAATAAAAATAATTTTTTTTATTTTATTTTTATTATAAAAACTATAAACCACTAAATGCATACGCAGTTAAATCAATAAAATTCTAAACCCCATAATGCCTAAATACATAAACCATTAAACTTCTATATACTACTTAATATTTAATAAATCTAATTTATATATATATTTATTATAATTTTAAATATTCATTTTAATTATTTATTAGTTTATTTTTATATAAATATTTATTACAAAATTAAGTATGAGTGCGACAAATATAATTTAATTAATTTATTTTTAATAAAAAAAAATATACAAATATAAAATAAGTAAAAATTTAAAAATTAAAAATTATTATCTAGTAATATATTTTACGTTAATTTTGAATCAATTTGGGTTTTGTAAATATTTTTTAATTAATATCGATCTTTTTATTAATATTTTATTAATTTAAATTTTGATCATTTTTATTTTTTCTATAAATAAAATTGTTGCTATTGAATTTATATGATATATAATTATTAATATTATTATAACTAAATATTGTATTCACATTTCAAAAAATTGTAAATATTATTATATTTTCTAAGGTTATAACCTAAGAAAATGACAACAAATTATAGAAATTTTTTTTGTTATTTTATTTTTTTATATAAAACCTATAAACCACTAAAAGTCTAAAAACATGAATCGCTAAAGTCCTAATGACCAAACCTTTAAATACTTAAACCATTAAACTGGTATACATTAATAATAAATCTTAAATCTCATTTTAATTTTTATTCTGGATAATTTTAATTTTTTATTTTAATTATTTATCAGTTTATTTTTATAGAAATATTAATTATAAAAAAATTATTAAATAGACAGATCTAATTTTAATTAAACCGGTATCCCTAAATAATAAATAATAAATCTTATTTTTTTTCATAATAATTTTAATTATTTATTTGTTTATTTATATATAAATATTAATTACAAAATTCTTGAGTTAGACAAATATAATTTATATATATTATTTCTCATCAAAAAATTATAGATAAATTTTTAAAAGAAATAAAATATCTAAACAAAAAATTATTATATAGTAATATATTTTGCTTTGATTCTGAATCATTTTATGTTTTATAATTATATTTTAATTGATATCTATCTTTTTTTAAATTGATATCTATCTTATTAATTATAGATTATTAATTTAATTTTTGATCATTATTAGAATATTTATCAATAAAATTATTTATGTTGAATTTATATGATATATAAATATAATGATTATTATAACTAAATATTGAATTCACTTTTGAAAAAAATTTAAAAATTATTATATTTTCAAAGGTTATAACCTTTCAAAATATCAAAAAATAATAAAAATAAATATTTTGTTATTTTATTTTTTAAATAAAACCCATAAACCATTAAATACATACACAATTAAATCAGTAAATACCTAAACCTCGTAATACCTAAATACTTAAACCATTAAACTGCTATATAATACATAATAATTAATAAATATAATTTTAATTTCAATTTATTATAGTTTTAAATATTCATTTTAATTATTTATTAGTTTATCTTTATAGAAATATTTATTATAAAATAAATTATGAGTGCGACAAATATTAATTAAATAATTTATTTTTAATCAAAAAAAATATATATGCTTATAAAAGAAGTAAAAATTTAAAAATTAAAATTATTATCCAGTAATATATTTTACTTTAATTTTGATTCATTTTGGATTTTGTAAATATTTTTAATTAATATTTATCTTATTATTATTTGTTTTTTAATTTAATTTTTGATCATTATTATAATATCTATCAATAAAATTATTTATATTGAATTTATATCATATATAATTACTAATATTATTATAACTAAATATATTATTCACATTTCAAAAAATTTTAAATATTATTATATTTTCAAAGGTTATAACCTATGAAAATGAGAAAAAATAACAAATTTTTTTTTGTTATTTTATTGATTAAATAAAACCTATAAACCACTAAATGCATAAAAACCTAAATCCCTAAACTTCTTAAATACAAAACCTCCTAAATACTTAAACCATTAAACTAGTATACATTAATAATAAATCTTAAATATCATTTTAATTTTTATTCAGTATAATTTTAAATTTTTATTTTAATTAATTTTCAGTTTATTTTTATAGAAATATTAAATACAAATAAATTATTAGTAAGACAGATCTAATTTAAATTAGACCGGTATACCCTAAATAATAAATAATAAATCTCATTTTTTTAATTATAATTTTAAATATTCATTTTAATTATTTATTTGTTTATTTTTATATAAATATTAATTACAAAATAATTTATGATAAACTTTTTAAAAGAAAAAAAATTCAAAACAAAAAATTATTATATAGTAATAATTTTTGCTTTGCTTCTAAATCATTTTAGGTTTTGTAAATATATTTTAATTGATATCTATCTTATTAATAATAGATTATTAAGTTATTTTTTCATCATTATAAGAATATTTATCGATAAAAATGTTTATATTGAATTTATATGATATATAAATATAATGATTATTATAACTAAATATTGTATTCTATTTTGAAAAAAATTTTAAAATTATTATATTTTCAATGGTTATATAACCTTTGAAACTGTGAAAAAATAAAAAAAAATATTTTTTCTTTATTATTCTATTGTTTAAATAAAACCTATACACCACTAAATGCCTAAGTTTTTAAATCACTAAACTACAAAATCCTGATACCCCCTATATAGATAATCCTTTAAATCGGTATACCCTAAATATTATTTAATAAATTTCATTTTTATATTTTTTCATTATAATTTAAAAAATTTATTTTGATTGTTTAGTTTTTTATTTTTATATATGTATTAATTATAAAATAAATTATGAGTTAAAAATTTAATTTATAAAAATAATTTTTCATCAAAAAATTGATAAGCTTATAAAAAGAATAAAAATTTAAAAACAAATAATTATTATTTAGTAATATATTTTGCTTTCATTTTGAATCTTTTTAGGTTTTGATATTATATTTTAAGTAATATCAATCATATTCATAATAGATTTTTAATTTATTTTTTGATAATTATTAGAATATCTATTAATAAAATTGTTTATAATGAATTTATATGATATATAATAATAATATTATTATTAATAAATATTGTATTCACTTTTGAAAAAAATTTAAAAATTATTATATTTTCCAAGGTTATAATCTTAAAAAATAATAAAAAATAATTAAAATAAATTTTTTGTTATTTTATTTTTTAAATAAAACCTATAGACCATTAAATGCTTACTTACATAAATTAGTAAGCTCATAGACCCCGAAACCCCTAAATACATTATTTAAAAATTAAATTTCGAGTGAGTCAAATATTATTTAAATAATTTAATTTTAATCAAAAAATATATAAGCTTATAAAAAGAAGGACAAATTTAAAAATTAAATATTATTATATATTAATATATTTTGATTTGATTTTGAAGCATTTTGTTTTATTTAAATATATTTTAATTAATATTTATATTATTAATAATAGTTTATTAATTTAATTTATGTTCATTATTATAATATCTATCATTAAAATTGTTTATATTGAATTTATATGATATATAATTAGTAAGATTGATATAATTATACATAGTATTCACATTTCAAAAAATTTTAAAAATTATTTTATATTTAAAGTTTATAACCTTTGAAAATCAGTAAAAATCTAAAAAATAATTTTTTAAATTTTATTATATAAATAAAACCTATAAACCACTAAATACCTAAAAACATAAATTGATAAACTCCTAAATGACAAAACTCCTAAATAATCAAACCATTAAACTGGTATACCACATATAATAAATAATAAATCTCATTTTAATTTGTATTCATTATAATTTTAAATATTCATTTTAATTATTTATTAGTTTATTTGTTATAGAAATATTAATTACAAAATAAATAATGAGCGAGAAAACTATAATTTTAATAATTTATTTTTAATCAATGAAAAAATATAAGCTTATAAAAAAAGTAAAAATTTAAAAACAAAAAATTATTATTTAGTAATATATTTTACTTTGATTTTGAATCATTATATATAAGTTTTGCAATTATTTTTTAATTGCTATCAATCTTATTAAGAATAGTTTATTAATTTATTATTTGATCAATTTTATAATATCTAACAATAAAATTACTTATATTGAATTTAAATGTCTTATAATTATTAAGATTATTATAACTAAATATTATATTTACATTTGAAAAAAATTTAAAAATTATTATATTTTCAAAGGTTATAACCTTCAAAAATGATAAAAAATCACAAAATTATTTTTTTTATTATTTTATTATTTAATTAAAACTTATAAACCACTAAATGCCTAAACATATAAATCTCTAGACTCCTAAACCCAAAAACCCCCTAAATACTTAAACCATTAAACCTACATAACCTAAATAATAAATAATAAATCTCATTTTTATTTGTTTTCATTATAATTTTAAATATTCATTTTAATTATTTTTTAGTTTATTTTCATAGAAATATTAATTACAAAATAAATAATGAGTGAGACATATATAATTTAAATATATTATTTTTTATGAAATAAAATATAAGCTTATAAAAATAAACAAAATTTCAAAAATTTAAAATTTTATTTAGTAATATAATTTTACTTTGATTTTGAATTCTTTTGGGTTCTGCAAATATATTTTAATTAAAATCTATCTTATTAAGAATAGTTTATTAATTTATTTTTTGATCATCAAAATAATATATATTAATAAAATTTTTTATATTGAATTTACATCAAATATAATTATTAAGATTATTATAACTAAGTATTGTATTCATATTTTAGAACTATTAAAAAATTATTATATTTTCAAAGGTTATAAGCTTTGAAAATCACGAAAATTCATAAAAATAAATTTTTTGTTATTTCATTGATTAAATAAAACCTATATATAAATAAATAAAACCTAAATGTGTAAACATATAAATCAATAAATTCATTAACCCAAAAACAACAATAAACTTAAACCATTAAATAGGTATACCCTAAATAATTAATCATAAATCTTTTTTTTATTAGTATTCATTATAATTCTACATATACATTTTAATATTTTATTAGTTTATTTTTATAGAAATATAAATTAAAAAATAAATTAATAGTTAGACAAATATAATTTAAATAATTTATTTTTCATCAAAAAATATATATGCTTATAAATGGATACAAAAATTTAAAAATTTAAAATTAATATTTAGTAAAATATTTCACTTTGATTTTGAATTATTTTAGGTTTTGTAAATATATTTTAAACAATATTTATCTTATTAATAATTGTTTATTAATCTTTTGTATGATCATTATTATAATATATATCAATATAATTGTTTATATTGAATTTACATGATATATAATTATTAAGATTATCATAACTAAATATAGTATTCACATTTTAAAAAAAATTTAAAAACTGTTATAGTTTCAAAGGTTATATTAAATTTTTTATTATTTTATTTTTTAAATAAAACCTATAAACCACTAAATGCTAGGGGTGCTCATGGGATGGAACGAGATGGGGATTACAAATCTCTAGTCCCTTCCCACACTTAGGATATTTTTTTTGAAGATCGAGACCCGTCCCATAGGTTGAAAATATCTGGACGGGATGGGATGGAGATCAGGGATTTTGGGTAGGATAAAACGGTTTCAGGACAGAATGGAGTACGGACGTTTTTTTTAATTTATTTTTTTCAAACCGGGCAAGTTAGTTCACGTCGAAACCTTTTGTTGTACCATTTATCATTCCTTCGTTATGTATCTTTCAAACTCAAATAGGGCTAATTTTGTTTTGTCAAATAGGCTGAATACCGCAAACGAGTTCCATTACCTTGTCAAAAGCTTTGATGTGCAGAAAAGGATAGAAATGTTAAATAGAATGAGACTGTGTTGTGTGCTTAATTTAGTTCTTTATTTTGTCACAAGTTGGCTTTGTTCAGCCGAGTGAAAGTTAACCATAATAGTAATACTACATTTTTTAAACAATTACTTAAAATATTAAGTAATAGCTAAAGATGACCACAAACATTGGTAGCAGCGATTACTACTTAAGTAATTGCTAAAATTAGGCAGCTTAATATAACAAAAAAATACAACTAATAACAACCAGAATAATAATCATTTCAATGGTCCGTTCACGGAACAGCAACGAAAATACAAACCCAATTAATTATCTCTTCTACAACTCCTCCCTTTTCTTTCTCCACTGTAGAAGGACAACCAAAGATGAAAACGTGTTAATCATGTAGACATAAATTTCTAAGATGAAAGAGTAATAAAAAAACAAAATATAACCTTATAAAATTTAATACACCCATTCCAAATTTAGTTGGCCAACTATAGTTGGAAGAATATTTGGATCATGAGACCCCTCTAAAAATTGTAATTGAACCATATTTTTATTAAATTGAATGAATAAAATAAGTAAAAGTGAAATTAAAATTAACAAGATTTGTATACTAAGCTGATTCATTATCATCAAAGTCTTGAACTAATTCTTCAATTTCAATAATTTTGTTTGAGCTTCTCAACCAATCTTGTAGACATATGAGAACTTCAGCTGTAATATGTGTTAAAGAACTACTATATTTTTCAAAAGTTCTCCCCCCATTGCTAAATGTAGATTCATAGGCCACAGAAGATCCTTGGATAGAAAATACATCCTTTGCTACATTTTCCAAAGAAGGATAACTAACATCATTTACCATCCTCTAGTTTAGAAGATCAAAATCAATTCTATTTTTTCAAGTTTGTCCTCCAAGTACCTATCCAACTCTTCCAAAGCCGCAACTTCTTGTTCTTTCTCCAATTCAACAAAAAAAATTATCAACATAAGTATCACTACCATCAAAGAAATCATAATATTCCTTTGACACAATAAAGAGAAATCATCTTCTTTTGATTCATCTTCATTTAAATCTTTATAATCATCCATCATCTCATTTAAAGCATTTATAACCTTTTTCACCCAATTTTTAGCCAATTCCTCTCCATAATGCTAAGTGTACTTAACCTTGAGATATATGAGCTTATATCTAGGATCCAATACTACTGCTACAAAAAGCATTATATTTGTTGACTGAGGAGAACCCCAATATTTGTTGAATTTATGCCTCATTTTTATCCCCATTTCAGACACCATTGTATCTCTTCTATTTTCACAAAGCTCAATTTTTTTCAAAATTCGAATAATCTGAGGAAAACAAACACTAGAGGTAGAATATTATGAGCCAGAAAATTTACAAGTTCTCTCATAAAATGTGTTCAAGAAACGAGCCAAAATTTTGGCATTTTTTCAGTCTCTCTCAGTTGGAACGTTTGAACCAGACTGCTTCAAAAACCTTTTGTCTTTGTCCTCCAACTTAACAAATTCTTTTTGATATTTTATATCAGTTTGTAGCATCAAATGATTTGAATTCCATCTTGTAGGACAATCTAATTGCAATGAAGATCCATATGTCAAGTTTGCTTCTTCAACACATAATTTAAACATATCTAATCTTTTAGGACTGCTCCTCACATATTTCACCACACCTCTAATTTTTTGAATAGCACCCTCAACTACTGCAATTCCATCTCTCACAATTAAGTTTAGGATATGAGCACAACATCTCATATGAAAATGCTCGCCTCTCAAAGGTACAACACTTTTCTTCACAAGCCTCTTTTTCAATTGTTCAACTGCAACATCATTATTTGATGCATTGTCAACAGTAATGAACATCAACTTTCTCAAACCCCAATCTTTCATGCAAAACTCAATAGCATTTCTAATATTAACCCAGAATGACTTTTAATTACACAAAAGTTCAAAAGCCTTTTATGCATATTCTATTGAGAATCAATGAAATGAACAGTCAAACATATATAAGACAAATTCTGAATGCTAGTCCAAGTGTCAGCAGTCAATGAAACTATACAACAATTATATGATATGCTATCAAATAATTTCTTCTTTTCCTTCACAAACAAAGAAAAACAATCCCTCAATATAGAGTACCTAGATGGAATATTAAATTGAGGCACACTAACTTCACAAAACTCCTTAAACTCATCCCTCTCACCAAAACAAAAAGGCAATTCATCTTTTATGATCATTTTCACCAAAGCATCCCTAACTAGTTGTTGATCAAATTGTCAACAAGTTAATCTGTTATCCTCTAAACTAGTACCTTTAGTGAAACTCAACAAAGATTGTGACTTGTCTTTACCTTTGTGAGCTTCTATTAATTCTTTTTTGTGTGGAAATTTCATACAAGTCTTTCTAAAGTATTTCCATAAACCCGAAGTACCTTGATCAGTTTTTGCCTAGTATTCTTTCCTACATCATATACAAGATGCCCTACCAGTTTCATTTCTCTCTGAATCAACTAATATCTCATAAGTTTACCAAACAGCAGACTTATACTTTTTATGAGCTTGAGGTTCAGATGTACCTTGATTTTCTTTTACAATTGTAATTGAAGAACCTGCCGTAACAATAAGAGGGTTCGTGAAAGGATGATAATTGGATTTACCAGTACTTTGATCATTTGAGAGGTGATCATCTTCAATTTATTGTATTTTTCGTTTACCGCTGGATTGTGCCATCTGTATTGCCATTAATTAATATGATATGTTAAGCATAAATACATATAAATATTTCAAACAAGCAAGGTCTACAAAACTGATTGTAACACATTCGGCCCACTCATTCGGCCCAACCACAACACCACAACCAATACTCAAGAAAAATGACTGAGACATATAATAATAATAATTAATCACTCAATTCTTGTCAGAAAAACAAACTAAACGGCTAGTGGCATCTGAGACACGGTGGAGGCAACCTGAAGTGCGACGGACAATGGCTGGAACTAACTGAACATGGCTGGAACGGCATGAGGTAGCCTGGAATTCGTTGGAACAGCAATAGGTGCGTCGGAATTGGATAGGCAGTAGCGGAATTGGTGGCATCTTCATGTTATATATATATATATATATATATTCATGGTTCTAGTATCGGTTTTTTAGGATGGGATGGTTCTCGGGATGGATATTGATAAAGATCCGGAACCATCCCAAAAGATAAAATATGTGAAAGAACGGGACGGGAAAAGTCAAAGTCAGCGGATTTTCTCAGTCCTGATTCTTTCGGGACAAGACTTCGGGTTGGATCACGAATCTCCGAGTCCCGTGAGCAGCCCTACTAAATGCATATAATGTTAAATCAGTAAACTCCTAAACCCCGTAATGCCTAAATACATAAACTATTAAACCGCTAAATACTACTTAATAATTAATAAATCTAATTTTTATTGCTATATATTATATTTTTAAATATTCGTTTTAATTATTTATTAGTGTATTTATTTAGAAATATTTACAAAATAAATTATGAGTGGGATAAATATCATTTAAAATATATATTATTTATCTAATAAAAATATACGCTTATAAAAGAAGTATAAATTTAAAAATTAAAAATTATTATCAAGTAATATAAGTTACTTAAATTTTGAATCAATTTGGGTTTTGTAAATATTTTTTAATTAATATCTATCTTAATATTAATAGTTAATAAATTTAATTTTTAATCATTATTATAATATCTATCAATAAAATTATATATATTAAATTTATATGATATATAATTATTAATAATATTATAACAAAATATTGTATTAAAATTTCAATAAATTTTAAATATTATTATATTTTCAAATTTTATAACCTATGAAAATGATAAAAAATTATATAAATTTTTTTTGATATTTTATTTTTTAAAATAAAACCTATAAACCACTAAAAGCCAAAAAACATAAATCGCTAAACTCCTAACGACAAAACCTCTAAATACTTAAATCATTAAACCGGTGTACATTAATAATAAATCATAAATTTCATTTTAATTTTTATTCAGTATAATTTTAGGTTGTTTTTCTAATTATTTATCAATTTATTTTATAGAAATATAAATAACAAAATAAATTATTAGTGAGACAGATCTAATTAAAATAAAAACCGGTATACCTAAATAATAAATAATAAATAATAAATCTCATTCTTTTTTTATTATAATTTTAAATATTCATTTTAATTATTTATTTGTTTATTTAAATATAAATATTAATTACAAAATAAATTGAGTTAGGCAAAAATAATTTATATAAATTATTTTTCATCAAAAAATTATTGATAAACTTTTTAAAAGAAAAAAAAAATTTCAAAATAAAAAATTATTATATAGTAATATATTTTGCTTTTCTTCTTAATAATTTTAGGTTTTGTAATTATATTTTAATTAATATCTATCTTATTAATAATAGATTATTAATTTATTTTTTGATTATTATTAGAATATTTATCACTAAAATTGTTTATATTGAATTTATATGATATATAAAGATATTGATTATTATAACTAAATATTGAATTCACATTTAAAAAAAATTTAAAAATTATTATAATTTCAAAGGTTATAACCTTTGAAAATATCAAAAAAAAAATAATAAATTTTTTATTATTTTATTTTTTTAATAAAACCTATAAACCACTAAATGGATACACGCTTAAATCAGTAAACTCCTAAACCTCTTAATGCCTAAATACATAAACTATTAAACCACTATATACTACTTAATAATTAATAAATCTAATTTTTATTTCTATTTATTATAATTTTAAATATTCATTTTAATAATTTATTAGTTTATTTTTATAAAAATATTTATTACAAATTAAATTTTGAGAGCGACATATATATTTTAATTACTTTGTTTTTAATCAAAAAAAATATATGCTTATAAAAGAAGTAAAAATTTAAAAATTAAAAATTATTATCTAGTAATATATTTTACTTTAATATTGAATCAATTTGGGTTTAGTAAATATTTTTTAATTAATATCAATCTTTTTAGTAATAGTTTATTAATTTAAATTTTGATCATTATTATATTTCTATCAATAAAATTGTTTATATTGAATTTATATCATATATAAATATTAATAATATTATAACTAAATATTGTATTCACATTTCAAAAAATTTTAAATAGTATTATATTTTCAAAGGTTATAACCTATGAAAATGAAAAAAAAGTACAAATTTTATTTTTGTTATTTTATCGTTTAAATAAAATCTATAAACCATTAAATGCCTAAAAACATAAAATGCTAAACTCCTAAATGACAAAACATTTAAATACTTAAACTATTAAACAGGTGTACATTAATAAAAGATCATAAATCTTAATTTAATTTTTATTTAGTATATTTTAAAATTTTTATTTTAATTATTTATCAGTTTTTTTATAGAAATATTAATAACAAAATAAATTATTAGTGAGACATATCTAATTTAAATAATTTATTTTTAATCAAAAAAAATATATATCTTTATAAAAAGAGGCAAAATTTTAAAAACAAAAATTAATTATTTAGAAATATATATTATTTTTATTTTGAATCATTTTAGATTTTGCAATTATATTTTAATTTATATCATTATTTTTAATAATAGTTTATTAATTTTTTATTGATCATTATTATAATATCTATTAATAAAATTATATATATTGAGTTTACATTATATATAATTATTAAGATTTTTATTACTGAATATTATATTTACATTTAAAAAAAATTAAAAATTATTATAATTTCAAAGGTTATAAACTTCAAAAATTAAAAAAAATCAAAAAAATAAATTTTTTATTTTTTCATTCTTTTAATAAAAACTATAAATCTCTAAAGGTCTAAACACTTAAATCACTAAACCCCAAAACACCTAAATACTTAAACCATAAACTAGTATATCCTGAATAATAAATAATAAATCTTTATTTTATTTGTTTTCATTATAATTTTAAATATTCATTTTAATTATTTATTAGTTTATTTTTATAGAATTATAAATTAAAAATAAATTATGGGGAAGACAGATATAATTTAAATAAATAACTTTTAATAAAAAAAATATAAACTTATAAAAAGAAGCAAAACATTAAAGAAATTATTATTTAGTAATATATTTTATTTTGATTTTGAATAAATTTATGTTTTGCAAATATATTTTAAATAATTTCTTTCTTTTTAATAATAGTTTATTAATTTATTTTTTGATCATTAATATAATATCTATCAATATAATTATTTATATTGAATTTACATGATATATAATTATTAAGATCATCATAACTAAATATAGTATTCACATATTAAAAAATTTAAAAATTGTTATATTTTCAAAGGTTATTATAACCTTCAAAAATGATTAAAAATAAAAAATATAAATTTTTTGTTATATAATTGTTTAAATAAAACTTATAAACCATTAAATGTCTAAATACATAAATCTCTAAACCCCTAAACCCAGAAGCCCCTAAATACTTAAACCTTTAAACTCATAAACCTTAAATATAATTTAAATAATTTATATAAATATTAATTACAAAATAAATTATGAGAGATACAAATATAATTTAAATAATATATTTTTTATCAAAAAATTATATAAGCTAATAAAATGATACAAAAACTAAAAAAATTATTTTTTAGTAATAAATTTTACTTTGATTTTGAATCATTTTAGGGTTTTTAATTATATTTTAATTTATATGTATCATATTAATAATAGTTTATTAATTTTTTTTATAATTGATATAATATCTATCAATAAAATTGTTTATATTTTGTTAATATTATATATAGTTATAATAATTATTATTACTAAATATTGTATAAACATTTTTAAAAAATTTTAAAATTATTATATTTTCAAATGTTATAACATTTGAAAATTTGTCAAATAAACTGATAAATAAATTTTAAATTACTATAATAATTTTTTGTCATTTTCATAGGTTATAACCTTTGAAAATATAATAATATTTAATATTTTTTGAAAAGTGAATACAATATTTAGTTATAATAATTTTAATTATTATATATCATATAAATTCAAAATAAACAATTTTATTGATAGATATTATAATAATTATCAAAAATTAAGTTAATAAACTATTAATAAAAAGATTAATATTAATTAAAAAATATTTACAAAACCCAAATTGATTCAAAATTAAAGAAAAATTATTATTGGATAATAATTTTTAATTTTTTAATATTTATTTCTTTAATAACGTATATATTTTTTTGATTAAAAATAAATTATTTAAATTATATTTGTCGCACTCATAATTTATTTTGTAAGAAATATTTCTATAAAAATAAACTTATAAATAATTAAAATGAATATTTAAAATAATAATAAATTGAAAAAAAAATTAGATTTCTTAATTAATAAGTAGCATATAGTGGTTTAATGGTTTATGTATTTAGGAATTACGAACTTTATGAGTTTACTGATTTAACTGTGTATGCAATTAGTGGTTTATAGGTTTTATTTAAAAATTAAAATAACAAAATATTTTTGTTATTATTTTTTTATATTTTCCAAGGTTATAACCTTTGAAAATAAAATAATTTTGAAAATTTTTTGAAATGTGAATACTATGTATAATTATATTAATCTTACTAATTATATATCATATAAATTCAATATATACAATGTTAATGATAGATATTATTATAATGATCAAAAATTAAATTAATAAACGAATATTAATAAAATAAATATTAATTGAAATATATTTACATAACACAAAATGATTCAAAATCAAATCAAATTATATTACTAAATAATAATATTTAATTTTTAATTTTTTTTTCATTTTATAAGCTTATTTTTATTTGATTAAAAATAAATAATTTAAATAATCTTTGTCTCACTCAAAATTTATTTTATAATTAATTTTTCTAAAAAATTAAAATATAAATAATTAAAATGAATATTAATAAATAGAAATAAAAATGAGATTTATTATTTTTTAAGTAGTATATAGATGTTAAAATCTTTATGTATTTAGGGGTTTATGAGGTTACTAATTTAAGTAAGTAAGCATTTAATGGTCTATAGGTTTTATTTAAAAAATAAAATAACTAAAAATTTATTTTTATTATTTATTCTCATTTTTTAAAATTATAACCTTTAAAAATATAATAATTTTTAAATTCATTTCAAAAGTGAATACAATATTTATTTATAATAATCATAATAATTATATATCATATAAATTCAATTTAAACAATTTTATTGATAGATATTATAATAATTATCAAAAAATAAATTAAAAATCAATTATGAATATAATATCAAAACCTAAAATCATTCAAAATTAAAGCAAAATATATTACTAAATAATAATAATTTGTTTTTAAATTTTTATTCTTTTTATTAGCTTATCAATTTTTTGATTAAAAATAATTTTTATAAATTATATTTTTAACTCAAAATTTATTTTATAATTAATACATATATAAAAATAAAAAACTAAACAATCAAAATGAATTTTTTAAATTATAATGAAATCAAATAAAAATAAAATTTATTAATTATTATTTAGGGTATACCTATTTAAAGGATTATATATATAGAGGTATCAGAATTTTGTAGTTTAGTGATTTACATTCTTAGGCATTTAGTGGTGTATAGGTTTTATTTAAACAATAGAATAACAAAGAAAAAATATATCTTTTTTATTTTTTCACATATTCAAAGGTTTTAACCTTTGAGAATATAATAATTTTAAAAAATTTTTTCAAAAGTGAATACAATATTTAGTTATAATAATCATTATATTTATATATCATATAAATTCAATATAAACATTTTTATTGATAAATATTCTAATAATGATGAAAAAATAACTTAATAATCTATTATTAATAAGGTAGATATCAATTAAAATATATTTACAAAACCTAAAATGATTCAGAAGCAAAGCAAAATATATTACAATACAATAAGTTTTTGTTTTAACATTTTTTTTCTTTTAAAAATTTATCTATAATTTTTTGATGAAAAATAATTTATATAAATTATATTTGTGTAACTCATAAATTATTTTGTAATTATTATTTATATAAAAATAAATAAATAAATAATTAAAATGAATATTTAAAATTATAATGAAAAAAATAAAAATGTATTTTATTAATTATTATTTATTATTTAGGATATACATGTTTAAAAAATTTATCTATTCAGGGTTTTCGAGATTCATAAGTTATTGATTTAAGTATTTAGGCATTTAATGGTTTATAGGTTTTATTTAAACAATGAAATAACAAAAAAATTATTTTTGATTTTTCTTCAAATTATGAAAGGTTATAACATTTGAAAATATAATAATTTTTAAATTTTTTAAAAATGTGAATATAATATTTAGTAAAAATAAATATTATAACTATATATAATATAAACTAAATATAAACAATTTTATTGATAGATATGATATCAATTAACAAAAATTAAATTAATAAACTATTATTAATATGAGAGATATAAATTAAAATATAATTAAAAAACCTAAAATTATTCAAAATCAAAGTAAAATTTATTACTAAATAATAATTTTTTTTCGTTTTTGCATCATTTTATAATCTTATATGTTTTTTTATGAAAATTATATTATTTAAATTAAATTTATATCACTCATAATTTATTTTGTAATTAATATTTCTATAAATTATTTAAATTATATTTAAGGTTTATGAGTTTAAAGGTTAAAGTATTTAGGGGCTTCGGGGGTTAGGAGTTTAGATATTTATGTATTTAGGCATTTAATGGTTTATAAGTTTTATTTAAACAATGATATAACAAAAAATTTATTTTTGTTATTTTTTCTCATTTTTGAAGGTTATAAACTTTAAAATATTACAATTTTTAAATTTTTTTTATATGTGAATACTATATTTAGTTATGATAATCTTGATAATTATATATCATGTAAATTCAATATAAACAATTATATTGAAATATATTATATTAATGATCAAAAAATAAAATAATAAACTATTATTAATAAGATAGATATTATTTTAAATATATTTGCAAAACGTAAATTTATTCAAAATCAAAGTAAAATATATTACAAAATAATACTTTCTTTGATGTTTTGCTTCTTTTTAAAGTTTATATTTTTTGTTATTAAAAGTAAATTATTTAAATTATATTTTTCTTCCTCATAATTTATTTTTAATTTATAATTCTATAAAAATAAACTAATAAATAATTAAAATGAATATTTAAAATTATAATGAATACAAATAAAATATAGATTTATTATTTATTATTCAGGATATACTACTTTAATGGTTTAAGTATTTAGGTGTTTAGGGGTTTAGTCAATTAAGTGTTTATGCCTTAAGTAATTTATAGTTTTTATTTAAAGAATGAAAAAATAAAAAATTTAATTTTTTGATTTTTTTTTAATTTTTAAGGTTATAACCTTTGAAAATATATTAATTTTTAAATTTTTTAAATGTTAATATAATATTCAGTAATAATAATCTTAATAATTATATATAATGTAAATTCAATTTAAATAATTTTATTAATAGATATTATAATAATGATCAATAAAAAATTAATAAACTATTATTAATAAGAATGTTATAAATTAAAATATTATTTCAAAATCTAAAATGATTCAAAATAAAAATAAAATATATTACTAAATAATAAATATTTGTTTTTAAAATTGTGCCTATTTTTATAAGGATATATATTTTTTTAGATGATAAATAAATTATTTAAATTAGATCTGTCTCACTAATAATTTATTTTGTAATTAATATTTCTATAAAAACAAACTTATAAATAATTAAAATAAAAATTTCAAATTATACTTAATAAAAATTAAATTAAGATTTATGATTTTTTATTAATGTACACCTGTTTAATGGTTTAAGTATTTAAAGGTTTTGTCGTTTAGGAGTTTAGCAATTTATGTTTTTAGGCATTTAGTGGTTTATAGGTTTTATTTAAACAATAAAATAACAAAAAAAAATTTGCAATTTTTTCTCATTTTCATAGGTTATAAACTTTGAAAATATAATAATAATTAAAATTTTTTGAAATGTGAATACAATATTTAATTATAATAATATTAATAATTATATATCATATAAATTCAATATAAACAATTTTATTGATAGAAATAAAATAATGATCAAAATTTAAATTAATAAACTATTAATAATTAGATTGTTATAAATTAAAAAATATTTAGAAAACACAAATTGATTCAAAATTAAAGTAAAATATATTACTGGATAATAATTTCTAATTTTTAAATTTGTAATTCTTTTATAAGCATATATATTTTTTGATTAAAAATAAATTAATTAAAATATATATGTCGCACTCATAATTTAATTTGTAATAAATATTTCTATAAAAATAAAATAATAAATAATTAAAATGAATATTTAAAATTATAATAAATAGAAATAAAAATTAGATTTATTAATTATTAAGTAGTATATAGTGGTTTAATGGTTTATGTATTTAGGCATTATGAGGTTTAGGAGTTTACTAATTTAACTATGTATGCATTTAGTGGTTTATAGGTTTTATTAAAAAAATAAAATAATAAAAAATTTATTTTTATTATTTTTTGATATCTTCAAAGGTTATAACCTTTGAAGATATAATAATTTTTAAATTTTTTTTAAATGTGAATACAATATGTAGTTATAATAATCATTATATTTATATATCATATAAATTCAATATAAACAATTTTATTGATAAATATTCTAAAAATGATCAAAAAATGAATAAATAATCTATTATTAATAAGATAGATATCAATTAAAATATAATTACAAAACTTAAAATGATTCAGAAGAAAAGCAAAATATATTTCTATATAATAATTTTTTGTTTTGAATTTTTTTTTAAAAAAAGTTTATCAATAATTTTTTTATGAAAAATAATTTATATAAATTATATTTGTCCAACTCAATTTATTTTGTAATTAATATTTATATATAAATAAACAAATAAATAATAAAAATGAATATTTAAAATTATAATGAAAAAAAATGAGATTTATTATTTATTATTTAAGTATACTAGTTTAATTTAAATTAGATCTATTTCACTAATAATTTATTTTGTAATTAATATTTCTATAAAATAAATTGATAAATAATTAAAATAAAAATTTAAAATCATACTGAATAAAAATTAAAATGAGATTTAAGATTTATTATTAATGTATACCAGTTTAATAGTTTAAGTATTTACAGGTTTTGTCGTTAGGAGTTTAGTGATTTATGTTTTTAGGCTTTTAGTGGTTTATAGGTATTATATAAAAAAATAAAATAACAAAAAAATTGTCTAATTTTTTATCATTTTCATAGGTTATAACATTTGAAAATATAATAATATTTAAAATTTTTTGAAATTTTAATACAATATTTTGTTATATTAATATTGATTCTAAATTAAAGTAACTTATATTACTTGATAATAATTTTTAATTTTTAAATTTATACATCTTTTATAAGGGTATATTTTTATTAGATAAAATATATATTATTTAAATTATATTTGTCCCACTCATAATTTATTTTGTAATAAATATTTCTAAATAAATACACTAATAAATAATTAAAATTAATATTTAAAAATATAAAAATAGCAATAAAAATTTGATTTATTAATTATTAAATAGTATTTAGTGGTTTAATGGTTTATGTATTTAGGCATTACGGGGTTTAGGAGTTTATTGATTTAACTTTATATGCATTTAGTAGGGCTGCTCAAGGGAATCGGTGATTCGTGACCCGACACGAAGACTTGTCCCGAAAGAATAGGGACTTAGAAAATCCGATGACTTTGACGTTTCCGGTCCCGTTCTGTCACGTATTTTTTCTTTTGGTATGGTTCCGGATCTTAAGCAATATCCATCCCGAGAACCATCCCGTCCTAAAAAACCTATACTAGAACCAGGAATATATATAGATATATATATATATATATATATAACATGAAGATGCCACCAATTTCACTACTGCCTATCCAATTCCGACGCACCTATTGCTGTTCCGACGAGTTCCAAGACACCTCACGCCATTCCAGCCGTGTTCATTTAGGTCCAAAACTTGCCCGTCGCACTTCTGGTTGCCTCCACCGTGTCTCAGATGCCACCAGCCTTTTGGTTTGTTTTTCTGACAAGAATTGAGTGATTAATTATTATTATTATATGTCTCAGTCATTTTTGTTGAGTATTGGTTGTGTAGTTGTGGTTGGGTCGAATGAGTGGGCTGAATGTGTTACATTCAGTTTTGTAGAGCTTGCTTGTTTGAAATCTTTATATGTATTTATGCTTAACATATCATATTTATTAATGGCAATGCAGATGGCACAATCCAGCGGTAAACGAAAAATACAATAAATTGAAGATTATCACATCTCAAATGATCAAAGTACTGGTAAATCCAATCATCATCCTTTCACGAACCCTTTTATTGATACGGCAGGTTCTTCATTTCCAATTGTAAAAGAAAGTCAAGGTACATCTGAACCTCAAGCTCATAAAAAGTATAAGTCGGATTTTTGGGAAACTTATGAGATATTAGTTGATTCAGAGGGAAATGAAACTGGTAGGGCAGCTTGTATATGGTGTAAGAAATAATACTTGGCAAAAAGTGATCAAGGTACTTTGGGTTTATGGAAATACTTGAGAAAGACTTGTAGGAAATTTCCACACAAAAACGAATTAGTAGAAGCTCACAAAGGTAAAGACAAGTCACAATCTTTTTTGAGTTTCACTAAAGGTACTATTTCAGAGGATAACAAATTAACTTGTTGGCAATTTGATCAACAATAAGTTAGGGAGGCTTTGGTGAAAATGATCATAAAAGATGAATTGCCTTTTTGTTTTGTTGAGAGGTATGAGTTTAAGGATTTTTGTGAAGTTAGTGTGCCTCAATTTAAAGTTCCATCTAGGCACTCTGCACGGAGGGATTTTTTTTCTTTGTTTGTGAATGAAAATAAGAAATTATTTGATAGCATATCATCTCATTGTTGTAGTGTTTCATTGACTGCCGACACTTGGACTAGCATTTAAAATTTTTCTTATATATGTTTGACTGTTCATTTCATTGATTCTCAATGGAATATGCATAAAAGGCTTTTGAACTTTTATGTAATTAAAAGTCATTCTGGTGTTAATATTAGAAATGCTATTGAGTTTTGCATGAATGAATGGGGTTTGAGAAAGTTGATGTTCATTACTGTTGACATTGCATCAAATAATGATGTTGAAGTTGAACAATTGAAAAAAAGGCTTGTGAAGAAAAGTGTTGTACCTTTGAGGGCCGAGCATTTTTATATGAGATGTTGTGCTCATATCCTAAACTTAATTGTGAGAGATGGCATTGTAGTAGTTGAGGGTGCTATTCAAAAAATTATAGGTGTGGTGAAATATGTGAGGAGCAGTACTAAAAGATTAGATATGTTTAAGTTATGTGTTGAAGAAGCAAACTTGACATATGGATCTTCATTGCAATTAGATTGTCCTACAATATGGAATTCAACTTATTTGATGCTACAAACTGATATAAAATATCAAAAAGACTTTAATAAGTTGGAGGACAAAGACAAAAGGTTTTTGAAGGAGTTTGGTTCAAACATTCCAACTGAGAGAGACTGAACAAACGCCAAAATTTTGGCACGTTTCTTGAAAACTTTTTATGAGGTAACTTGTAAATTTTTTGGCTCATTATATTCTACCTCTAGTGTTTATTTTCCTGAGATTATTCGAATTTTGAAAAAAATTGAGCTTTGTGAAAATAGTAGATATACAATGATGTCTGAAATAGGTATGAAGATGAGGCATAAATTCAACAAATATTGGGGTTCTCTTCAGTAAACAAATATTTTGCTTTTTGTAGTACTAGTGTTGGATCCTAGATATAAGCCCAAATATCTCAAGGTTAAGTACACTTAGCATTATGGTGAGGAATTGGCTAAAAATTTGGTGAAAAAGGTTATAAATGCTTTAAATGAGATGATGGATGATTATAAAGATTTAAATGAAGATGAATCAAAAGAAGATGATTTTTCTTCTACTGTGTTGAAAAAAAATGATGATTTCTTTGATTGTAGCGATACTTATGTTGATGATTTTTTTTGTTGAATTGGAGGAAGAACAAGAAGTTGCAGCTTTGGAAGAGTTGGATAGGTACTTGGTGGACAAACTTGAAAAAAATAGAATTGATTTTGATCTTCAAAACTCGTGGAAGGTAAATGAGGTTAGGTATCTGTTGGGCAATCGCGCTTCCACGGGTAGTGAGATTAAGAACAAAAAACACAGAAACAACACAGAAACAAGCAATATATATCCCAATCCACAAACATCCACGACAGAATCAAAATGAGAAATCAACACAGCAAATAACGTGGTTCGCTAGTCGCTCAGTACGACTAGCTACCTCCACCAGAAAATGCTTATGCGTTACAGATTAAAACCAAGAATAGTATGTCTTACAGTATGCAGCATTCGGCAGTCGCGAAATCGCATAGAGAGAGAGGAGAACGAAGATAAACAGTTCAACCGGGTCAAAAACCAGCCGCCCGAAATCGCTCAGTACGACAACGGGACCTCCGTTATTGTGCTACTGCTGCATCCCCGGGCTTTTAATATTTCCTTTCCTGCACTTACATGAAAATATTAAAACAGATTATTAAGTAAAAACAAATTGCATATACAGCAGTATCCTTCATTGGCAAATGTAGCAATGGATGTATTGGCTATCCAAGCATCTACTATGGCCTACGAATCTACATTTAGCACTGGGGAGAGAACTTTAGATAAATTTAGGAGTTCTTTAACACCTATTACAGCTGAAGTTCTCATATGTCTACAAGATTGGTTGAGAAGCTCAAACAAACCTATTGAAATTGAAGAATTAGTTCAAGACCTTGATGATAGTGAATCATGTTAGTATACAAATCTTGTAAATTTTAATTTCACTTTTACTTATTTTATTCATTCAATTTAATAAAAATATGGTTCAAATACAATTTTCAGTGGGGTCTCATGATCCAAATATTATTCCAACTATTGTTGGCCAACTAAATTTGGAATGGGTGTATTAAATTTTATAAGGTAATATTTTGTTTTTTTATTACTCTTTCATCTTAGAAATTTATGTCTACATGATTAACACATTTTCATCTTTGGTTGTCTTTCTACAGTGGAGGAAGAAAAGTGAGGAGTTGTAGAAGAGAATTAATTGTGTTTGGATTTTCGTTGCTGTTCCAGGACAGACCTTTGAAATGATTATTATCATGGTTTTTATTAGTTGTATTTTTTTTGTTATATTAAGCTACATAATTTTAGCAATTACTTAAGTAGTAATTGATGCTACCAATGTTTGTGGTCATCTTTAGCTATTCCTTAATATTTTAAGTAATTGATTAAAAAAATGTAGTACTGCTATTATGGTTAACATTCACTCGGCTGAACAAAGCCAACTTGTGAAAAAACAAAGAACCAAATTAAGCCCACAACTCGGTCCCGTTCTATTTAACATTTTTATCCTTTTCGACACATCAATGCTTTTGACAAGGTAATGGAACTCGTTTGCGGTATTCAACCTATTTGACAAAACAAAATTGGCCCAATTTGAGTTTGTAAGATACATAACTAAGGAATGATAAATGGAACAACAAAAGGTTTCGACATGAACTAACTTGGCCGGTTTGAAGAAAATAAATTGAAAGAAATGTTCGAACTTTGTTTCGTCCCGGAACCATTTTCTCCTACCCAAAATTCCCGTTCTCCGTCCCATCCCATCCAGATATTTTCAACCTATGGGATGGGTCTGGATCTTCAAAAAAAATTTTCCGAACTATGGGTAGGGACTGGAGATTTGTAATCCCCATCCCGTCCCGTCCCATGAGCACCCCTAGCATTTAGTGGTTTATAGGTTTTATTTAAAAAATAAAATAACAAAAAATTAAATATAACCTTTGAAACTATAACAATTTTTAATTTTTTTTTAAATGTGAAAACTATATTTTGTTATGATAATCTTAACAATTATATATCATGTAAATTCAATATAAACAATTAAATTGATATATATTATAATAATGATCATACAAAAGATTAATAAACAATTATTAATAAGATAAATATTGTTTAAAATATATTTACAAAACCTAAAATCATTCAAAATCAAAGTGAAATAATTTACTAAATATTAATTTTAAATTTTTGTAGCCATTTATAAGATTATATATTTTTTGATGAAAAATAAATTATTTAAATTATATTTGTCTAACTATTAATTTATATTTTTAATTTATATTTCTATAAAAATAAACTAATAAATAATTAAAATGTATTATAAAATTATAATGAATACTAATAAAAATGAGATTTTTGATTTATTATTTTGGGTATACCTATTTAATGGTTTAAGTTTATTGTGGTTTTGGGGTTAATGAGTTTATTGATTTATATGTTTACACATTTAGGTTTTATTTATTGATTTATAGGTTTAATTTAATCAATAAAATAACAAAAAATTATTTTTATGAATTTTTGTTA
This sequence comes from Sapria himalayana, assembly GCA_029783825.1. Taxonomy (NCBI): domain Eukaryota; kingdom Viridiplantae; phylum Streptophyta; class Magnoliopsida; order Malpighiales; family Rafflesiaceae; genus Sapria; species Sapria himalayana. The sequence goes on along the minus strand of JAREIK010008014.1, from coordinate 10,420 downwards.
TTTTCAAAGGTTATAACCTTTGAAAATATAATAATTTTTTAATTGTTCTAAAATATGAATACAATACTTAGTTATAATAATCTTAATAATTATATTTGATGTAAATTCAATATAAAAAATTTTATTAATATATATTATTTTGATGATCAAAAAATAAATTAATATACTATTATTAATAAGAAAGATATTAAATTAAAATATATTTGCAGAACCCAAAATAATTCAAAATCAAATTATATTATATTACTAAGTAAAATTTTAAATTTTTGAAATTTTGTTTATTTTTATAAGCTTATATTTTTTTTTATAAAAAATAATTTATTTAAATTATAGTTGTCTCGCTCATTATTTATTTTGTAATTAATATTTCTATAAAAAATAAACTAATAATTAATTAAAATGAATATTTAAAATTATAATGAATACAAATTAAAATGAGATTTATGATTTATTATATGTGGTATACCGGTGTAATGGTTTGATTATTTAGGAGTTTTGTCATTTAGGAGCTTATGAATTTATGTTTTTAGGTATGTAATGGTTTATAGGTATAATAAAAATAAAAATTTTTTTTCAGATTTTTTCTGATTTTCAAAGGTTATAACCTTTGAAAATAAAATAATTTTTAAAATTTTTTGAAATGTGAATACTATGTATATTTATATTAATCTTACTAATTATATATCATATAAATTCAATATAAACAATTTTAATGATAGATAATATAATAATGATCAAAAATTAAATTAATAAACTATTATTAATCAAATTAATATTAATTAAAATATATTTACATAACACAAAATGATTCAAAAGCAAATCAAAATATATTACTAAATAATAATATTTAATTTTTAAATTTTTTCTTCTTTTTATAAGCTTTTATTTTTTTGATTAAAAGTAAATTATTTAAATAATATTTGTCACACTCGAAATTAATTTGTAATTAATTTTTCTAAAAATTTAACTATGAATAATTAAAATGATTATTTAAAATTATAATAAATAGAAATAAAAATGAGATTTATTAATTATTAAGTAGTATATAGATGTTAAAATCTTTATGTATTTAGGGGTTTCGGGTTAATAAGCTTACTAATTTAAGTAAGTAAGTATTTAATGGTCTATAGGTTTTATTTAAAAAATAAAATAACTATAAATTTATTTTTATTATTTTTTCTCAATTTTTAAGATTATAACCTTTGAAAATATAATAATTTTTAAATTTTTTTCAAAAGTGAATAAAATATTTATTTATAATAATCATAATAATTATATATCATATAAATTCAATATAAACAATTTTATTGATAGATATTCTAATAATTATCAAAAAATAAATTAAAAATCTATTATGAATAAGACTGATATTACTTAAAATATAATATCAAATCCTAAAATGATTGAAAATCAAAGCAACATAATTACTAAATAATAATTATTTGTTTTAAAATTTTTATTCTTTTTATAAGCTTATCAATTTTTTGATTAAAAATAAATTTTATAAATTATATTTTTAACTCAATTTATTTTATAATTAATACATATATAAAAATAAAAACGTAAACAATCAAAATGAATTTTTTAAATTATAATGAAAACAAATAAAAATGAGATTTATTAATTGTTATTTAGGGTATACTGATTTAAAGGATTATCTATATAGAGGTATCGAGATTTTGTAGTTTAGTGATTTAAATGTATAGGCATTTAGTGGTGTATAGGTTTTATTTAAACAATAGAATAACAAAGAAAAAATATTTTTTTTTATTTTTTCACATTTTCAATGGTTATAACATTTGAAAATATAATAATTTTAAAATTTTTTTCAAAAGTGAATACAATATTTAGTTATAATAATCATTATATTTATATATCATATAAATTCAATATAAACAATTTTATTGATAAATATTCTAATAATGAAGAAAAAATAACTTAATAATCTATTATTAATAAGATAGATGTCAATTAAAATATAATTACAAAACCTAAAATGATTCAAAAGCAAAGCAAAATATATTACTATATAATAATTTTTTGTTTTGAAATTTTTTTTTATTTTAAAAAGTTTATCTATAATTTTTTGAAGAAAAATAATTTACATAAATTATATTTGTGCAACTCATAAATTATTTTGTAATTAATATTTATATAAAAATAAAAAATAAATAATTAAAATGAATATTTAAAATTATAATGAAAAAAATAATATTGATATTTATTATTTATTATTTAGGGTATACTAGTTTAAAAGGATTATCTTTTTAGGGTTTTAGAGATTTAGTAGTTTTTGATTTAAGTGTTTAGGAATTTAGTTGTTTATAGGATTTCTTTAAACAATGAAATAACAAAAAAAATTATTTTTGATATTTTCTCACATTTTCAAAGTTTATAACCTTTGAAAATATAATAATTTTAAAATTTTTTAAAAATGTGAATACAATATTTTGAAATAAAAATCATTATAATTATATATAATCTAAACAAAATATAAAGAATTTAATTGATAGATATTAAATCAATTTTCAAAAAATAAATTAATATGTTATTATTAATATGATAGTTATAAATTAAAATATAATTGCAAAACCTAAAATTATTCAAAATCAAAGTAAAATTTATTACTAAATAATAATTTTTGTTTTTTTAGTTTTTGCTTCTTTTTATAATCTTATATTTTTTTTTGATGAAAAATAAATTACTTAAATTAAATATGTATCACTCATAATTTATATTTAAAATTGTATATTTAATTGTTTAAGTTTTTCCTTCTAATTACAATGTATATTTAAAATTGTAATGAATACTAATAAAAATAAGATTTATCATTTATTATTTAGGGTATACCTATTTAATTGTTTTTGTTTTTTGTGGTTTTGGGGTTAAGAAGTTTATTGATTTATATGTTTACACATTTTCGTGTTTATAGGTTTTATTTAATCAATGAAATAAAAAAAATTTATTTTTTTGAATTTTCGTGATTTTCAAAGGTGATAACCTTTGAAAATATAATAATTTTTTAATAGTTCTAAAATATGAATACAATACTTAGTTATAATAATCTTAATAATTATATTTGTTGTAGATTCAATATAAAAAAATGTATTAATATATATTATAATAATGATCAAAAAATAAATTAATAAACTATTATTAAAAAGATAGATATTAATTAAAATATATTTGTAGAACCCAAGATAATTCAAAATCAAAGTAAATTATATTACGAACAAAATTTTTAAATTTCTGAAATTTTGTTTATTTTTATAAGCTTATTTTTTTTTAATAAAAAATAATTTATTTAAATTATATCTGTCTCACTCATTATTTATTTTGTAATTAATATTTCTATAAAAATAAACTAAAAAATATTTAAAATGAATATTTAAAATTAAAATGAATACAAATAAAAATGAGATTTATTATTTATTATTTAGGTTATATAGGTTTAATGGTTTAAGTATTTAGGGTGGTTTGGGGTTTAAGAGTCTAGAGATTTAAATGTTTAATCATTTAGTGGTTTATATGTTTTATTTAAATAATAAAATAATAAAAAATTATTTTTGTGATTTTTTATCATTTTTGAAGGTTATAACCTTCAAAAATGATAAAAATTATATGACATTTTAATTGAATATATGTAATTTTATTGTTCGATATTATAAAAATGATCAACTAATAAATTAATAAACTCTTATTGATAAGATTGATCGTAATTAAAATATAATTGCAAAACCTATATATAATGATTCAAAATCAAAGTAAAATATATTACTAAATAATAATTTTTTGTTTTTAAATTTGTACTTCTTTATATAGGCTTATTATTTTTTTATTAAAAATAAATTATTAAAATTATATTTTTCTCACTCCTTATTTATTTTGTGATTGATATTTCTATAAAAAATAAACTAATAAATAATTAAAATGAATATTTAAAATTATAATGAATACAAATTAAAATGAGATTTATGATTTATTAGATATGGTATACCGGTTTAATGGTTTGATTATTTAGTGGTTTATAAGTTTTATTTATATAATAAAAAATCAAAATTCTATTTTTGATTTTTTCAGATTTTCGAAGGTTATAACCTTCGAAAATAAAATAATTTTTAAAATTTTTTGAAATGTGAATACCATGTATAATTATATTAATCTTACTAATTATATATCATATAAATTCAATATAAATAATGTTAATGATAGATATTATAATAATGATCAAATATTAAATTAATAAACTATTATTAATCAAATTAATATTATTTAAAATATATTTACATAACACAAAATGATTCAAAATCAAATCAAAATATATTACTGAATAATAATATTTACTTTTTATAATTTTGCTTCTTTTTATAAGCATATATATTTTTTATTAAATTAAATTATTTAAATAATATTTGTCTCACTCAAAATTTATTTTGTAATTAATCTTTCTAAAAAATTAAACTATAAATAATTAAAATGAATATTTAAAATTATAATAAATAGAAATAAAAATGAGATTTATTATTTATTAAGTAGTATATAGATGTTAAAAGTTTTTTGTATTTAGGGGTTTCGTGATTTATGAGCTTACTGATTTAAGTAAGTAAGCAAATCTATAGGTTTTATTTAAAAAATGAAATACAAAAAATTTATTTTTTTTTTTTCAAATTTTCAAAGGATATAAACTTTGAAAATATAATAATTTTAATTTTTTTTTCAAAATTGAATACAATATTTAGTTATAATAATCATTATGTTTATAAATCATATAAATTCAATATAAATTATTTTATTGATAAATATTCTAATAATGATGAAAAAATAACTTAATACTGTATTATTTAAAGATAGATATCAATTAAAATATATTTACAAAACCTAAATTGATTCAGAAGCAAAGCAAAATATATTACTATATGATAATTTTTTGTTTTGAAATTTTTTCTCTTTTAAAAGTTTATCTATATTCTTTTGATGAAAAATAATTTATATATATTATATTTGTGTAACTCATAATTTATTTTGTAATTAATATTTATATAAAAAAACAAATAAATAATTAAATTTGAATATTTAAAATTAAAATGAAAAAAAATGAGATTTATTCTTTATTATTTAGGATATACCAGTTTAATTTAAATTAGATTTGTCACTAATAATATATTTTGTAATTAATATTTCTATAAAAATAAACTGATAAATAATTAAAATAAAAATTAAAATTATACTAAATAATTAAAATAATTTATTTTGTTCCTCTCTCAACTCTAGAATGATTGCTAAAGCTCTAACCGAAATAATAGGAGCTTTTACTTTATCTCCAATATGTCTCATCATATTTGATGTTGAATCACTAGGCTATCAAAGGTAATTTGACTCATGTACGCTAACAGACTAAACCAAAGTTGTACCCCTATGTGTTGAAATAGTTAGTTGTTATGAATGCTATTTATATTGATTATTGTAATTTCTTCTAAAATATCTCTATTGCACACACTCAAAGCAATTTTTTTAAAACATAGTTCATTTCTAAAAAAATAACCACCTTGTAGCCTATTAGAACAAACTAGCCCCATGGTGGTTTGAGCAGGGCAAGAAGTATGGGCTCTCTTTCAATCAAGAATCAAATAATTTATTTTATTGGCATGTCTAAGCCTTTTTTTCATTTCCTCATGGATATGAAAAGTATCAAGTAAAATATATTTACAAAACCTAAATTGATTCAGATGCAAAGCAAAATATATTACTATATGATAATTTTTGTTTTAAATTTTTTTTTTCTTTTAAAAAGATTATCTATATTATTTTGATGAAAAATAATTTATATAAATTATATTTGTGTAACTCATAATTTATTTTCTAATTAATATTTATATAAAAATAAACAAATAAATAATTAAATTTGAATATTTAAAATTAAAATGAAAAAAAATGAGATTTATTATTTATTATTTAGGGATACTGTTTTAATTTAAATTAGATCTGTCTCACTAATAATTTATTTTGTAATTAATATTTTTATAAAAATAAACTGATAAATAATGTAAATAAAAATTTAAAATTATACTGAATAAAAATTAAAATGAGATTTATAAATTATTATTAATGTTTACCAGTTTTATAGTTTATGTATTTAGAGGTTTTGTCGTTTAGGAGTTTAGCGATTTATGTTTTTAGGCATTTAGTGGTTTATAGGTTTTACTTAAACAATGAAATAACAAAAAAAAATATTTTTGATATTTTTTCACATTTTCAAAGGTACCTTTGAAAATATTAAAATTTTAAATTTTTTTAAAAATGTGAATACAATATTTAGTAATAATAATCATTATAATTATATATAATAGAAACTAAATATAAACAATTTTATTGATAGATATGATATCAATTATCAAAAAATAAATTAATATGCCATTATTAATATGATAGATATAAATTAAAATATAATTAAAAACCTAAAATTATTCAAAAACAATGTAAAATTTATTACTAAATAATTATTTTTGTTTTTTAGTTTTTGCTTATTTTTAGAAGCTTATATTTTTTTTTGATAAAAAATAAATTATTTAAATTATATTTGTATCACTCATAATTTATTTTGTAATTAATATTTCAATATATTATTTAAATTATATTTAAGGTTTACAAGTTTAAAGGTTTAATTATTTAGGGGATTAGGGGTTTTAAAGTTTAGAGATTTATGTGTTTAGGCATTTAATGGTTTATAAGTTTTATCTAAACAATGATATAACAAAAACTTTATTTTTGTTATTTTTTATAATTTTTGAAGGTTATAAGCTTTGAAAATATTACAATTTTTAAATTTTTTTATATGCGAATACTATATTAAACATTTATATTGATAGATATTATATAAATAATCAAAAAATAAATTAATAAACTATTGTTAATAAGAAAGATTTTATTTAAAATATATTTGCAAAACATAAATTTATTCAAAATCAAAATAAAATATATTACTAAATAATAATTTTTTTGATGTTTTGCTTCTTTTTATAAGTTTATATTTTTTTTTATTAAAATTAAATTATTTAATTTTTATTTGTCTTCCTCATAATTTATTTTTAATTTATAATTCTATAAAAATAAACTAATAAATAATTATATTAAAATTTTAAAACTATAATGAATACAAATAAAATATAGATTTATTATTTATTATTTAGGATATACTAGTTTAATGGTTTAAGTATTTAGTTGTTTTGGGGTTTAGTGATTTAAGTGTTTAGGTCTTTAGTGATTTATAGTTTTTATTTAAAGAATGAAAAAATAAAGAATTTAATTTTTTGATATTATTTTTAATTTTTGAAGGTTAAAACCTTTGAAAATATAATAATTTTTAATTTTTATAAAATGTGAATATAATATTTAGTTATAATAATATTAATAATTATATATAATGTAAACTCAATATAAATAATTTTATTAATACATATTATAATAATGATCAATAAAAAATTAATAAACTATTATTAATAAGAATGATATAAATTAAAATATAATTACAAAATCTAAAATGATTCAAAATCAAAATAAAATATATTACTAAATAATAAATTTTTGTTTTTTAAATTTTGCCTATTTTTATAAGAATATATATTTTTTTTGATGAAAAATAAATTATTTATATTAGATCTATCTCACTAATAATTTATTTTGTAATTAATATCTCTATAAAATAAACTGAAAATTATTAAGATAAAAATTTAAAATTATTCTTAATAAAAATTAAATTGAGATTTATGATTTTTTATTAATGTACACCTGTTTAATGGTTTAAGTATTTATAGATTTTGTCGTTTAGGAGTATAGCAATTTATGTTTTAGGCATTTAGTGGTTTATAGGTTTTTTTAATAATAAAATAATATAAAAAAATTTGTAATTTTTTCTCATTTTCATAGGTTATAACCTCTGAAAATATAATAATATTTAAAATTATTTGAAATGTGAATACAATATTTAGTTATTTTAATATTAATAATTATATATCATATAAATTCAATATTAACAATTTTATTGAAAATAATATAATAATGATTAAAAATTAAATTAATAAACTATTATAATAGGATAGATATTAATTAAAAAATATTTACAATACCCAAATCGATTCAAGATTAAACTATAATATATTACTGTATAATATTTTAATTTTTAAATTTTACTTCTTTTATAAGCGTATATTTTTTTTTGATTTAAAATAAATTATTTTAAATTATATTTGTCTCCTTTAATTTATTTGTAATAAATATTTTATAAAAACAAACTAATAAATAATTAAAATCAATATTTAAAATTATATTAAATGAAATAAATATTAGATTTATTAATTATTAGTAGTATATAGCGGTTTAATGGTTTATGTATTTAGGAGGTTACAGATTTACCTATACATGCATTTAGTGGTTTATATGTTTTATTTAATAATAAAATAACAAAAAATTTATTTTTGTTATTTTTTGATATTTTCAAAGGTTATAACATATGAAAATACAATAAATTTTAAATTTTTTATAAAGAGAATACAATCTTTAGTTATAAGAATCATTATATTTATATATCATATAAATTAAATATATAACAATATTATTGATAAATATTCTAATAATGATCAAAAAATAAATTAATATCTATTATTAAAAGATAGATATTCAATTAAAATATAATTACAAAATTTATATGATTCAAAAGCAAAGCAAATTATATTACTAATAATAATTTTTGTTTTAATTTTTTTTTCTTTTAATAACTTTATCTATATTTTTTTGATGAAAAATAATAATTATAATTATAAGTGTCTAACTCATAATTATTTTGTAATTTACTATTTCAAAAAATTATTTAAATTATATTTAATGTTTATGAGTTTAAAGGTTTAAATATTTAGGGGTTTCGGGGGTTAGGAGTTTAGAGATATATGTGTTTAGGTATATAATGGTTTATAAGTTTTATTTAAACAATGATATAACAAAAAATTTATTTTTTTGTTATTTCTCTCATTTTTTAGGTTATAACCTTTTAAAATATAACAAATTTATATTTTTTAAATGTGAATACTATATCTTAGTTTTGATAATATTAATAATTATATTCATATAATTTCAATATAAACAATTATATTGATAGATATTATATTAATGATCAAAAAATCAATTAATAAACTATTATAATAAGATTAGATATTATTTAAAATATATTTTGCAAAACCTAAATTTATTCAAAATCAAAGTAAAATAAATTACTAAATAATAATGTTTTGTTGTTTTGTACCCTTTTTATAAGTATATATTTATTGTCTTTAAAAGTTTATATTTTAAATTATATTTGTCTTCCTCTAATATTTTGTAATTTATAATTCTATAAAAATATACTAAAAAATAATTAAATTAATATTTAAAATTATAATGAATACAAATAAAGTGAGATCTATTATTTATATTTAGATATACAGGTTTTAATGGTTTTAGGTATTTAGGTGTTTTGGGGTTTAGTGATTTAAGTGTTTATGCCTTAAGTGATTTATAGTTTTTAATTAAAGAATGAAAAAACAAAAAATTAATTTTTTGTTTTTTTTTAATTTTTGAATGTTATAACCTTTGAAAATATAATAATTTTTAATGTTTTTTAAATATGAATATAATATTAGTTATCATAATCTTAAATACTATATAATGTAAACTAAATATAAATAATTTTACTTAATAGATTTATAGTAATGATCAATAAATAAATTAATAAACTAGTATTAATAAGAATGATAAATTTAAATATATATGTAGAATCTAAATGTATCAAATCAAATAAGATATATTACTAATATATAAATTTCTATTTTAAAAATTTTGTCTCCTTTTCTAAGCATATATTTTTTTTTTGATGAAAATAACTTATTTAAATTATATCTGTCTCACTCATAATTATTTTATAATTATTATTTCTATAAAAATAAATTGATAAATAACCTAAAATGAATATTAAATCTAATGAATACTACAATAAAAAAGATATATGATTATTATTTAGGGTTACCTATTTAATGGGTACGTTTTGTGTGTGGTTTTTGGGTTAAGGAGTTTAATGATTTATATGTTTGTCACATTTAGGTGTTTACTAGGTTTTATTTAATCAATGAAATAACAAATAATTTATTTTTTTGAATTTTCCATGATTTTTCAAAGGTTATATAACCTTTGCAAATATATAATTTTTTTAAACTTTCTAAAATATGAATACAATACTATTTATAATAATCTTAAAAATATATTTGATGTAAATTTAATATAAACAATTTATTAATATATAAATATAATGATCGAAAAATAAATTATAAACTATTATAAAGATAGATATTAATTAAAATATATTGCAGAACACGAAATAATTCAAAATCCTAAATAA
>JAREIK010008013.1:0-47608 GCA_029783825.1 Sapria himalayana | reverse complement strand
TTTAATTAATATCTATCTTATTATAATAGTTTTATTAATTTATTTTTCGATCATTATAATGATATATATTAATAAAATTGTTTATATTGAATTTACATCAAATATAATTATTAAGATTATTATACCTAAGTATTGCATTCATATTTTAGAAAGATTAAAAAATTTTTATATTTTCAAGGGTTATAACCATTGAAAATCACGAAAAATCATAAAAATAAATTTATGTTATTTCATTGATTAAATAAAACCTATTAGCACCTAAATGTGCAAACATTAAAATCAATAAACTCCTTAACCCCAAAACCATAAAAAACATAAACCATTAAATATGTATCCACTAAATAATAAATCATATATCTTTTTTTTATTAGTATTCATTATTATTTTAAATATTCTTTTTAATTATTTATCAATTTATTTTTATAGAAATATTAAAATCAAAATAAATTATTAGTGAGAGAGATATAATTTAAATAATTTATTTTTCATCAAAAAAATATATATGCTTATTAAATGAGGCAAAATTTTTCAAAAAAAAATTAGTATTTTAATAAAATCTTATTTTGATTTTGAATCATTTTAGATTCTACACATTATATTTTAATTTATATCATTCTTATTAATACTAGGGTTTAATTAATTTATGTATTGCTCATTACTTATAAAATATATATTAATACAATTATTTATATTTAGCTTTGCATTATATATCATTATTAATATGATTTATAAGTAAATACGTATATCGCCTTTAAACAAGTAAAAATTCTTATATTTCAAAAAGTTACAAGCTTCAAAAAGTAAAAAATTCAAAAAATTAAATTTTTTGTTTTTAATTCTTTAGATATAACTATAAATCACTAAACTCCTAACCCAAAAAGACACCTAAAATACTTAAACAATTAACCTAATATCCTAAATAATAAATAATAAATCTCAATTTTATTTGTATTCATTATAATTTTAAATAATTATTTTAATTATTTATTAGTTTATTATAATAGAATTATAAATTACAAAATAAATTCTGAGTAAGACAAATTAATTGAAATAATTTATTTATAATAACAAAATATAAAGTTATCAAAAAAGGAAAACATTAAAAAAATTATTATTAAGTAATATATTTTACTGTGATTTTGAATAAATTTAAATTTTGCAAATATATTTTAAATAATATCTATCTTATTAATACTAGTTTATTAAATTTTTTTTAATCATTATTATAATATCTAGGAATGTAATTATTTATATTGAATTTAAATGACATATAATTATTAAGATTATTATAACTAAATATTATATTTACATTTGAAAAAAATTTAAAAATTTTTATATTTTCAAAGGTTATAACCTTCAAAAATTAAAAAAATAAAAAAAATAAATTTTTTGTTATAACTTTGTTAAATAAAACTTATAAACCACTAAATACCTAAACACTTAAACCACTAATCTTCTAAACACAAAAGCCCCTAAATACTTAAACCTTTAAACTCGTAAACCTTAAATATAATTTAAATAATTTATTAAAATATAAATTACAAAATAAATTATGAGTGATACAAATATTATTTAAATAATTTATTTTTCATCAAAAAAAATATAAGCATATAAAAAATGCAAAAACTAAAAAAAAACTATTATTTAGTAATAAATTGTACTTGGATTTTGAATAATTTTAGGTTTTGCAATTATATTTTAATTTATATCTATCATATTAATAATAACATATTAATTTATATTTTGATAATTGATATAATATCTATTAATAAAATTGTTTATATTTAGTTTATATTATATATAATTATAATGATTATTATTACTAAATATTGTTTTCATATTTTTAAAAAAATTTTAAAATTATTATATTTTCAAAGGTTACCTTTGAAAATGTGAAAAAATATCAAAAATAATTTTTTTGTTATTTCATTGTTTAAATAGAACTGATAAACCACTAAATTCCTAAAAACATAAAATGCTAAAGTCATAAACGAAAAAAGCTCTAAATACATATAATATTAAACTGGTATACATTAAATATAATTCATAAATCTCTTTTTAATTTTTATTCAGAATATTCTTAAATTTTTATTTTAATTATTTATCAGTTTATTTTTATAGAAATATTAATTACAAAATAAATTATTAGTGAGACTGATCTAATTTAAATTAGACTGGAATACCCAAAATAATATAGAATAAATCTCACTATTATATTTTTCATTATAATTTTAAATATTCATTTTAAATATTTATTTGTTTATAAAAAATAAATTGAGTTAGACAAGTATAATTTATATAAATTAATTTTCATCAAAAAAAATCTGGATAAACTTTTTAAAAGAAAAAAAAATTTCATAACAACAAATTATTATATAGTAATATATTTTGATTTATTCTGAATCATTTTAGGGTTTTTTATAATTTTTTAATTGATATATATCTTATTAATAATAGATTATTAATTTATTTTTTGATCATTTAACAATAATATTGTTTATATTGAATTTATATGATATATAAAAATAATGATTATTATAACTAAATATTGAATTCATATTTGAAAATAATTTAAAAATTATTATATTTTCAAATATTATAACCTTTGCAAATCTCAAAAAAATAATAAAAATAAATAATTTGTTATTATAATTTTTAAATAAAACCTATAAACCACTAAATGCATACATAGTAAAATCAGTAAACTTCTAAGGCCCGTGCCTAAATACATAAACCATTAAACAGCTATATAATACATAATAATTAATAAATCTAATTTTTATTTCTATTTATTATAATTTTTAATATTCATTTAATTTTTTATTAGATTATTTTTATAGAAATATTTATTACAAAACAAATTTTGAGAGTGACATATATATTTTAATTAATTTATTTTTAATCAAAAAAACAATGCTTATAAAAGAAGTAAAAATTTAAAAATTAAAAATTATTATCCAGTAATATATTTTACTTTAATTTTGAATCAATTTGGGTTTAGTAAAAAATTTTTAATTAATATCAATGTTTTTATTAATAGTGTTTTAATTTAAATTTTGATCATTATTATATTATCTATTAATAAAATTGTTTATATTTAGTTTATATGATATATATTTATTAATATTATTATAACTAAATATTGTATTCACATTTTAAAAAATTGTAAATATTATTATATATTCAAAGGTTATAACCTATGAAAATGAGAAAAAATTACAAATTTTTTTTGTTAATTTATTGTTTAAATAAAACCTATAAGCCACTAAATGCCTAAAAACATAAATTGCTAAACTCTTAAACAACAAAACCTTTAAATACTTAAACAAATTTAAACAAGTGTACATTAATAAAAAATCATAAAAATCAATTTAATATTTATTAAGTATAATTTTAGATTTTTATATTAATTATTTATGAGTTTATTTTTATAGAAATATTAATTACAAAATAAATTATTAGTGAGACAGATCTAATTTAAATAATTTATATTTCATCAAAAAAATATATATCTTTATAAAAAGTGGAAAAATTTTAAAAACAAAAATTTATTATTTAGTAATATATTTTATTTTTATTTTGAATCATTTTAGATTTTGCAATTATATTTTAATTTATATCATTCTTATTAATAATAGTTTATTAATTTTTTATTTATCATTATTATAATATCTATTAATAAAATTATTTATATTGAGTTTACATTATATATAATTATTAAGATTATTATTATTATTAAATATTTTATTCACATTCAAAAAAATTAAAAATTATTATATTTTCAAAGGTTATAACCTTCAAAAATTAAAAAAAAATCAAAAAATTAAATTTTTTATTTTTTTAATTCTTTAAATAAAACTATAAATCACTTAAGGCCTAAACACTTAAATCACTAAACCCCAAAATGCCTAAATACTTAAACCATTAAACTAGTATATCCTGAATAAAAAATAATAAATATCTATTTTATTTTAATTCACTATAATTTTAAATATCTATTTTAATTATTTGATAGTTTATTTTTATAGAATCATAAATTAAAAATAAAATATGAGGAAGACAAATATAATTTAAATAATTTACTTTTAATAACAAAAAATATAAACTTATAAAAAGAAGCAAAAAATCAAAGAAAGTATTATTTTGTAATATATTTTACTTTGATTTTGAATAAATTTATGTTTTGCAAATATATTTAAAATAATATCTATCTTATTAATAATAGTTTATTAATTTATATTTTGATCATTAATATAATATATTTCAATATAGTTGTTTATATTGAATTTACTTGATATATAATTATTAAGATATTCATAACAAAATATAGTATTCACATATAAAAAAAATTTAAAAATTGTTATATTTTCAAAGTTTATAACCTTCAAAAATGAGAAAAAATAACAAAAATAATTTTTTTGTTATATCATTATTTAAATAAAACTTATAAACTATTAAATGCCTAAATACATAAATATCTAAACTCCTAAACCCCGAAGCCCCTAAATACTTAAACCTTTAAACTCGTAAACCTTAAATATAATTTAAATAATTTATAGATATATTAATTACAAAATAAATTATGAATGATACAAATATAATTTAAATAATATATTTTTTATCAAAAAAACATATAAGCTTATAAAATGATGCAAAAACTAAAAAAAATTTATTATTTAGTAATAAATTTTACTTTCATTTTGAATCATTTTAGGTTTTTTAATTATATTTTAATTTATATCTATCAATAAAATTGTTTATATTTAGTTTATATCATATATAATTATATTGATTCTTATTACTAAATATTGTATTCACATTTTTAAAAAAATTTAAAACTTATTATATTTTCAAAGGTTAAAACATTTGAAAATGTGAGAAAATATCAAAAATAATTTTTTTTGTTATTTCATTGTTTAAATAAATACTATAAACTACTAAATGCCTAAACACTTAAGTCAATAACTCTGAAATCTCGAAAACCCTAAATAGATAATCTTTTTAAACTGGTATACCCTTAATAATAAATAATAAATCTCAATATTATTTTTTTCATTATAATTTAAAATATTCATTTTAATTATTTATTCGTTTATTTTTATTAAATATTAATTACAATATAAATTATGTGTTAGACAAATATAATTTATATAAATTATTTTTCATCAAAAAATATAGATAAACTTATAAAAAGAATAAAAAATTTCAAAACAAAAATTTATTATATGGTAATATATTTTGCTTTTCTGCTGAATCATTTTAGGTTTTGTAATTATATTTTAATTGATATCTATCTTATTAATAATAGATTATTAATATATTTTTTGATCATTATTAAAATATTTATCAATAAAGTTATTTATATTGAATTTATATGAAATATAAATATAATGATTATTATAACTAAATATTGAATTCACTTTTGAAAATAATCTAAAAATTATTATATTTTCAAAGTTTAAAACATTTAAAATATCAAAAAATAATAAAAAAAAATTTTGTTTATTTATTTTTTAAATAAAACCTATAACCACAAAATGAATCCATACTTCAATCAGTAAACTCCTAAATTATTATTAATAAATCTAATTTTAATTTCTATTTATTATAATTTTAAATATTAATTTTAATTATTTATTAGTTTATTTCTATAGAAATATTTATTACAAAATAAATTATGAGTGCGAGAAATATTATTTAAATAATTTTTTTAATCAATAAAAGTATTTACGCTTATAAAAGAAGTATTAATTTAAAAATTAAAAATTATTATCAAGTGATATAAGTTACTTTAATTTTGAATCAATTTTGGTTTTGTAAATATTTTTTAATTAATATCTATCTTAATATTAATAGTTTATAAATTTAATTTTTGATCATTATTATAATATATATCAATAAATTTATTTATATTAAATTTATATGATATATAATTATTAATATTATATTAACAAAATATTGTATTAAAATTTCAAAATATTTTAAATATTATTATTTTTTCAAATGTTATAACCTATGAAAATGATAAAAAATTATAGAAATTTTTTTTGTTATTTAATTTTTTTAAATAAAACCTATAAACCACTAAAAGCATAAAAACATAAATCGCTAAACTACTAACGACAAAACCTATAAATACTTAAATCATTAAATAGGTATACATTAATAATAAATCATAAATCTCATTTTAATTTTTATTCAGTATAATTTTAAATTTTTATTTTAATTATTTATCAATTTATTTTATAGAAATATTAATTACAAAATAAATTATTAGTAAGACAGATCTAATTTAAATTAGACCGGTATCCCTAAATAATAAATAATAAATCTCATTTTTTTTCATTATAATTTAAAATATTGATTTTAATTATTTATTAGTTTATTTATATATAGATATTAATAACAAAATAAATTGAGGTACACAAATATAGTTTATATAAATTATTTTTCATCAAAAAATTATTGATATACTTTTTAAAAGAAAAAAAATTTTCAAAAAAAAAATTATTATAAAGTAATATATTTTGCTTTTCTTCTGAATAATTTTAGGTTTTGTAATTATATTTTAATTGATATCTATCTTATTAATAATAGATTATTAATTTATTTTTTGATCATTATTAGAATATTTATCAATAAAATTGTTTATATTGAATTTACATGAAATATAATTATTAAGATTATTATAACTAAATATTATTTTTACATTTGAAAATATTTTAAAAATTATTATATTTTTAAATGTTAACATCTTTGAAAATGAGATAAAATCACAAAAATAATTTTTTTCTTATTTTATTGTTTATACAAAACATATAAACTACTAAATGCCTAAATGCTTAAATCATTAAACTCCTAAACCCCAAAACCCAAAAACCCTTAAATACTTAAACATTAAAACCATCTTTAAAGGTTTAAGTATTTATAAATAATATATAAATAACTATCAATAAATAATAGTTTATTAATTTATTTTTTGATAATTATTATATTTATATTTATATTTAGTTTATTAATATCTATCAATAAATTGTTTATTTTTAATTTACATGATATAAAATTATTAAGTTTATTATAACTAAATTTTGTATTCACATTTGTAAAAAATTTAAAAATTATTATATTTATAAAGGTTATAACCTTCAAAATTGATAGAAAATTTGAAAAATAATTTTTTTATTATTTCATTATTTAAATAAAACATATTAACTACTAAATGCCCTAAACACTTAAATCACTAAACTCCTAAATACTTAAACCAATAAATCGGTATACCTTAAATAATTAATAATAAATCTCAATTTTATTTGTATTCATTATAATTTAAATATTCATTTTAATTATTTATTAGTTTATTTTTATAGAAATATTAATTCCAAAATAAAATTATGATAGAGACAAATATAATTTAAATAATTTATCTTCATCAAAAAAATTTATAAGCTTATAAAAAGAATAAAAAATTTAAAAATAAAAAATTATTATTTAGTAATATATTTTAATTTGATTTTGAATCGTTTTAAGTTTAGCAAATATATTTTAATTAATAACTATATTATTAATAATAGTTTATTAATCTATTTTATGATCAGTATTATAATATCGAACAATAAAATTATTTATATTGAATTTACATGATATTTAATTTTTATGATTATTATAATTAAATATTGTATTAACATTTGAAAAAAAATTAAAATTTATAATATTTTCAATGGTTATAATCTTGAAAATGAGAAAAAATCATAAATATAATTTTTTTATTTAATTATTTAAATAAAACCTATAAACCACAAAATACCTAAATACTTAAATTACTAAACTCCTAAACCCTGATACTGCTGCACCACACACACATAGCGATGGATCACAGTACACTCGTGCACATATTCTTGTCCATTTTTGTGTAGCATTTAGAAGGGCCAACAAGTCCTAGAAGTAGCTAGAAGTATGTGCCACCAGCTTGTAGAGGGCCCAACTTTCAAGTTGAGATAATAACATTCAGACAACTGACGAGACCGAGCAAAGTGGTCGGGAGTAAACCCAGGAGTAGCTAGGAGTGGGTCCCACTAGCAATATCCGGCAGCATAGAGGGCCACCCAACCGTCGCCCAACAGAAGTAGCAGGTAATCCATGATTAATTGGAGAGCCGGCAAAATCAGAAACATCACCAAGGAGGGCCAGTAAGCAATGGAGTCAAGACCAGCCACACGGGAGCGAAAGATTCAAACTTGTAGTTTATGTTTGTAGTCTTATTTGTATTTTGGACTTTGTATGCACCATGTACTTGTAGAGATGGATCATGACATAATCACACAGACAATCATGTCTGTTCTCTATGTAGCATGCTATAATGGCAACTGGACCCATGGGTATCTCTAAGGGGGGCCGACTAATGCATTTTGTAAATACACATTAGGCGATGCTACACTTCCGGGAGCAGAAGACATATCTTTATAACATTTTATAATTTTACTTGCATTCTAGCTTTGTTGTACGTGTAGATAATAAGACTATGAGATGGACCTCATCACACATGCACACCGATGCATGCATATTTTTTGATATTTTGTCGGTGCAACATACAGCCACTTCTTGGAGCTCGAGGAGGAAGAATTCTAACCCAAGAGATACTCTTTTGAGGATCATTGGAGCAAAAGAATGTGAAATTCAGAGGTGAGAATGAATTTAAAAAGTGTCGTAGATATGGACTTGTGGATTTATGGCTATTCAGTTTTACATGTATTCCATTGCATAGCAATGACATAAGCAAATGCTTGATGCTGCATGTCACACACATGCATAATCTTATATTTCCATAGTTTTAATATGGTGCATCATTCAGGTTCCTCCAAAAGGTTTTGACAAATCCGAATGGAATGGACGCAGTGCGCATAATGACTCAATGCCAACTCTGAAGTCCGGGAATGCCAGGTGATTTTAGTTGTATTCGTATGCTTGGAATTATTAGGAATTATGTTTTTTTATGTATTTTATGCATAGAATCATTAAGGTGGATAAGATTTGGTGGGCTTGCCTAAATTAGTCAGCTTTTTAGACTCTTGTAAGTTGTGTGCCTAAATGATAAATAAATTGTGTATTTTATAATAAAAAAACAAAAAAAACTATAAACCCTAAACTTTAAATACTAAACTTTAAAACTTAAACTATAACCCTAATCCATAAACCCTAAATCCTAAATCTCATGTTTTGCACTTTTATAATCAAATTACTAAGTTTTAAATTTAAATTGAAATTCACAACTTTTAGGAATGCCACAGATTTATCTTTTTGTATATGTACCTCATAGTCATGACTCAAGGGGAGAGTTATGGATTAGTCTCTTTCTTGCATTATATTATTGTAGCACTAGCAATGGTCATGATTGTATATTTTGTCTCTAGAACACAAAATCATATTGATGAGAATATGCCATAACTTGTGTCTCTCTATTTAACATATAGTTATGGCACTAAGAATGATCATGAATACATATTTAATCACTATAATACTGGGTCACAGTATTGGGTATGACCATAACTTGTGCATTTTATCTTTATATTGCAAAGTCATTGCACTAGGAATGATTGTAACTTTGGACATTCCTCAAGAGCAAAAGTCATGACCCTATAAATAGTTAAAGCTCGAGTACTACTCTTTATAACTTTCTATATCTAAAATTCTTGGGATTGGAAATATCACTATGGCTTTTTCCTTTGATTTGTGACCTCAATTGTCAATATGCAAGACTAATATTTTGAGCAATGATTAAAACCTTTTATACATTTGAATATGATTCATTTACACCTTTTTGGGTATTGTGAGCTTGTATACAGAACTCATTTAATATAAAAAGAAAGAAATGATACTTTTCATATCCATGAGGATATAATAAAAAGGCTTAGACATGTTAATAAAATAAATATTTTGATTCTTGATTGAAAGAGAGCCCATACTTCTTGCCTTGCTCAAACCGCCCTGGGGCTAGTTTGTTCTAATAGGCTACAAGGTGGTTATTTTTTTAGAGGTGAACTATGTTTTAAAAAAATTGCTTTGAGTGTGTGCATGAGAGATATTTTAGAAGAAATTATAATAATCAATATAAATAGCATCCTCAACAACTAGCTATTTCAACACATAAGGGTACAACTTTGGTTTGGTCTGTTAGCGTACATGAGTCAAATTACCTTTAATAGCCCAGTGATTCAATATCAAATATGATGAGACAGAATATAGATAAAGTAAAAGCTCTTATTATATTGGTTCGAGCTTTAGCAATCATTCTAGAGTTGAGAGAGGAACAAAATAAATTATTTTAATTATTCAGTATAATTTTAATTTTTATTTTAATTATTTATCAGTTTATATTTATAGAAATATTAATTACAAAATAAATTATTAGTGAGATAGATCTAATTTAAATTAAACCGATATATCCTAAATAATAAAGAATAAATCTCATTTTTTTTATTTTAATTTTAAATATTCATTTTAATTATTTATTTGTTTATTTTTATATAATTATTAATTAAAAAATAAATTATGAGTTAGACAAATATAATTTATATAAATTATTTTTCATACAAAAAATATAGATAAACTTATTAAAATAAAAAAAATTAAAAACAAAAAATTATTATATAGAAATATATTTTGCTTTGCTTCTGAATCATTATAGGTTTTGTAAATATATTTTAATTGATATCTATCTTATTAATAATATATTATTAATTTATTTTTTGATCATAATTAGAATATTTATCAATAATATTATTTATATTTAATATATGTGATATATAAATATATTGATTATTATAACTAAATATTGAATTCACATTTGAAAAAATTTAAAAATTATAATATTTTCAAAGGTTATAACCATTGAAAATATAATAAAATAATAAAAATAAAGATTTTGTTATTTAAATTTTTTTATAAAACCTATAAACCACTAAATACATACATAGTTAAATCAGTAAACTTCTAAAGCCCGTAATGCCTAAATACATAAAACATTAAACTACTAAATACTACTTAATAATTAAGAAATCTAATTTTTATTTCAATTTATTATAATTTTTAATATTCATTTTAATTATTTATTAGTTTATTTTTATATAAATTTTTATTACAAAATAACTTATGAGTGCGACATATATAATTTAAATAATTTATTTTTAATAAAAAAAATATATGCTTATAAAAGAAGTACAAATTTAAAAAATGAAAATAATTATCTAATATTATTTTTTACTTTAATTTTGAATCAATTTGGGTTTTGTAAATATTTTTTAATTAATATCCATCTTATTATTAATAGTTTATTAATTAAATTTTTGATCATTATTATAATATCTATCAATAAAATTTTTTATATTGAATTTATATGATATATAATTATTAAAATTATTATAACTAAATATTGTATTCATATTTTAAATAATTTTAAATATAATTATATTTTCAATCGTTATAACCTATGAAAATGAGAAAAAATTACAAATTTTTTTTTGTTATTTTATTATTTAAATAAAACCTATAAACCACTAAATGCCTAAAATCATAAATTGCTAAACTACTAAATAACAAAACTTCTAAATACTTAAACTATTAAATTGGTATACATTAATAATAAATCATAAATCTCATTTTAATTTATAATAAGTGTAATTTTAAATTTTTATTTTAATTATTTATCAGTTTATTTTTATAGAAATATTAATTACAAAATAAATTATTAGTGAGACATCTCTATTTTAAATAATTTTTTTTATCATAAAAAAATATATATGCTTATAAAAAGAGGCAAAATATTAAAAACAAAAATTTATTAAAATGAAATTTATGATTTATTATTAATGTATACTAGTTTAATTGTTTAAGTATTTAGAGATTTCTTCATTTAGGAGTTTAGTGATTTGTGTTTTTAGGTATTTAGTGGTTTATAGGTTTTTTATAAACAATAAATTAACAAAAAAAATTTTTGTAATTTTTTCTTAATTTATATAGGTGTTAACCTTTGAAAATATAATAATATTTAAATTTTTTTGAAATGTGAATATAATATTTATTTATAATAATATTAATAATAATATATCATATAAATCCAATATAAACAATTTTATTGCTAGATATTATAATAATGATCAAAAATTTAATTAATAAACTATTAATAATAAGATAGATATTAATTAAAAAATATTTACAAAGCCCAAATTGATTCAGAATTAATGTAAAATATATTACTTAATAATAATTTTTAATTTTTAAATTTTTTCTTATTTTATAAGCATAAATACTTTTATTGATTAAAAATAGATTATTTAAATTATAGTTCTCGCACTCATACTTTATTTTGTAATAAATATTTCTATAAAAATAAACTAATAAATAATTAAAATGAATATTTAAATTTATAATAAATAGAAATAAAAATTAGATTTATTAATTATTAAGTAGTATATAGCGGTTTAAAGGTTTATGTATTTAGGCATTACTAGGTTTAAAAGTTTACTTATTTAACTGTGTATACATTTAGTGGTTATAGGTTTTATTTAAAAATTAAATAAACAAAAAATTATTTTTATTATTTTTTGATATTTATATATGTTATAACCTTTGAAAATATAATAATTTTTCAATATTTTTCAAAAGTGAATTCAATATTTAGTTATAATAATCATTATATTTATATTTCATATAAATTCAATATAAATAATTTTATTGATAAATATTCTAATAATGATCAAGAAATAAATTAATAATCTTTTATTAATAAGATAGATATCAATTAAAATAAAATTACAAAACCTAAAATGATCTAGAAGGAAAGCAAAATATATTACTATATAATAAATTTTTATTTTGAAATTTTTTTTTCTTTTTATAAGTTTATCTATATTTTTTGATGAAAAATAATTTATATAAATTATATTTGTCTAACTCATTATTTATATTGTTATTAATATTTAATAAAAATAAACAAATAAATTATTAAAATGAATATATTAAATTATAATGAAAAAAATAATATTGATATTTATTATTTATTATTTAGGGTTATACTAGTTTAAAAGTATTATCTTTTTATGGTTTTAGAGATTTAGGAGTTATTGATTTAAGTGTTTAGGAATTTAGTGGTTTATAGGATTTATTTAAACAATGAAATAACAAAAAAATTATTTTTGATATTTTCTCACTTTTTCAATGGTTATAACCTTTGAAAATATAATAATTTTAAATTTTTTTAAAATGTGAATACAATATTTTGTAATAAGAATCATTAAAATTATATATCATATAAACTAAATATAAACAATTTTATCGATAGATATGATATCAATTATCAAAAAATAAATTAATGTGCTAGTATTAATATGATAGATATAAATTAAAATATAATTTCAAAACCTAAAATTATTCAAAATCCAAGTAAAATTTATTACTAAATAATAATTTTTATTTTTTAGTTTTTGCTTCTTTTTATAAGCTTATTTTATTTTATTTTTGATAAAAAATAAATTTTTAAATTATATTTGTATCACTCATAATTTATTTTGTAATTAATATTTTAATAAATTATTTAAATTATAATTAAGGTTTACGAGTTTAAAGGTTTAAGTATTTAGGGGCTTTTGTGTTTAGAAGTTTAGTGGTTTAAGTGTTTAGGCATTTAGTGGTTTATAAGTTTTATTTAGATAATGATATAAAAAAAATTATTTTTATTATTTTTTAAATTTTTGAAGGTTATAACCTTTGAAAATATATTACTTTTTAAATTTTTTTTCAAATGTAAATATAATATTTAGTTATAATAATCTTAATAAATATAAGTCATTTAAATTCAATATAAATAATTACATTGCTATATATTATAATAATGATCAAAAAATTTAATAAACTATTATTAATATGATAGATATTATTTAAAAAGTATTTGTAAAATCTAAATTTATTCAAATCAAAGTAAAATATATTACTAAATAATAATTTTTTTTATGTTTTGCTTTTTTTATAAGTTTATATTTTTGTTATTAAAAATAAATTATTTAAATTATATTTGTCTTACTCATAATTTATTTTTTAATTTATAATTCTTTAATAATAAACTAATAAATAATTAAAATGAATATTTAAAATTATAATGAATACAAATAAAATTGAGATTTACTATTTATTATTCAGGATATACCGGTTTAATGGTTTAAGTATTTAGGTGTTTTGTTGTTTAGGAGTTTAGTGATTTAATTGTTTAGACATTTAGTGATTTATAGTTTTTATTTAAAGAATGAAAAAACAAAAAATTTAATTTTTTGATTTTTTTTAATTTTTGAAGGTTATAACCAATGAAAATATAATAATTTTTAATTTTTTTTAAAGGTGAATATAATATTTAGTTATAATAAGCTTAATAATTATATATAATGTAAACTCAATATAAATAATTTTATTGATAGATATTATAATAATGATCAATAAATAAATTAATAAACGAGTATTTATAAGAATGATATAAATTAAAATCTAAAATGATTCAAAATCAAAATAAGCTATATTACTAAATAATAATTATTTATTTTTAAAAATTTGCCTTTTTTTATAAGCATTTTTTTAATGAATTATAAATTATTTAAACTAAATATGTCCCACTAATAATTTATTTTGTAATTAATATTTCTATAAAAATAAACAGATAAATAATTAAAGTGAATATTTAAAATTATAATGAATACTAATAAAAATTAGATTTATGATTTATTATTTGGACTATACTAATTTAATGTTTTAAGTATTTATGGGCTTCTGGGTTTAGGAGTTTTGTCATTTTAGAATTTAGTCAATTAGTGGTTTATAGGTTTTATATAAAAAATAAAATAACAAAAAATTTATTTTTGTTATTTTTTTTCTATTTTGAATGTTATAACATTTGAAAATATAATAATTTATAATTATTTTTTTGAAAAGCAAATATACTATGAAGTTATAATTATCATAATAATTATATATCATATAAATTCAATATAAACTATTTTATTGATATATATTATAATAATGATCATATAAAAGTAATAAACAATTATTTATAACATAAATATTGTTTAAAATATATTTTCAAAACCTAAAATGATTCAAAATCAAAGTGAAATATTTTACGAAATATTAATTTTAAATTTTTAAATTTTTGTATCGATTTATAAGCATATATATTTTTTGAATAAAAATAAAATATTTAAATTATATTTGTCTCACTAATAATTTATTTTTATTTTATATTTCTATAAAATAATCTAATAAATAATTAAAATATATATTTAAAATTATAATGAATACTAATAAAAATGAGATTTATTATTTATTATTTATTATTTATTTTTTAGGTTATAACTATTTAATTGTTTAAGTTTTTTGTGGTTTTGGGGTTAATGAGTTTATTGATTTATATGTTTACTCATTTAGGTGTTTATAGGTTTTATTTAATCAAAGAAATAACAAAAAAATTATTTTAATGAATTTTCGTAATTTTCAAATGTTATAACCTTTAAAAATATAATAATTTTTTAATAGTTATGAAATATGAATACAATACTTAGTTATAATAATCTTAAAAATTATATTTGTTGTAAATTCAATATAAAAAAATTTATTAATATATATTATTATAATGATCAAAAAATAAAATAATTAACTATTATTAATAAGATAGATATTAATTAAAATATATTTGCAGAAACCAAAATAATTCAAAATCAAAGTATATTATATTACTAAACAAAATTTTAAATTTTTGAAATTTTGTTTATTTTTATAAGCTTATTTTTTTTCATAAAAAAAAATTTATTTAAATTATATATGTCTCACACATTATTTAATTTGTAATTAATATTTCTATAAAAATAAACAAAAAAATAATTAAAATGAATATTTAAAATTATAATGAATACAAATAGAAATGAAATTTATGATTTATTATATGACGTATACCAGTTTAATGGTTTGATTATTTAGGAGTTTTGTCGCATAGGAGTTTCTCAATTTATGTTTTTCGGCATTTAGTGGTTTATAGGTTTTATTTATATAATAAAAATAATTTTTTTTTTATATTTTTTCTGATTTTCAAAGGTTATAACTATAAAAAATAAATTAATATTTAAAATTATTTGAAATGTGAATATAATATTTAGTTATTATTATATTAATAATTATATATGATATAAATTCAATATAAATAATTATATTAATAGATATTATAATTATGATCAAAAATTAAAATAATAAACTATTAACAATAAGATAGATATTAATTAAAAAATAATTACAAAACCCAAATTTATTGAAAATTAAAGTAAAATATATTATTGGATAATAATTTTTAATTTTTAAATTTTTACTTCTTTTATAAGCGTATATATATATTTTTATTAAAAATAAATTATTTTAATTATATGTGTTGCACTCATAATTTATTTTGTTATAAAAATTTCTATAAAAATAAACTAATAAATAATTAAAATGAATATTTAAAATAATAATTAATTGAAATATAAATTCAATTTATTAAGTAGTATATAGTGGTTTAATTTTTATGTATTTAGGCATTATGGGGATTAGGAGTTTACTGATATAACTATGTGTGCATTTAATAGTTTATAGGTTTTATTTAAAAAATAAAAACAACATAAAATTTATTTTTATTATTTTTTCATATTTCCAAAGGTTATAACCTTGAATTAATAATTTATAATTTTTAATTTTTAAATTTTTACTTCTTTTATAAGCGTATATATATATTTTTATTAAAAATAAATTATTTTAATTATATGTGTCGCACTCATAATTTCTTTTGTAATAAAAATTTCTATAAAAATAAACTAATAAATAATTAAAATGAATATTTAAAATAATAATTAATTGAAATATAAATTCAATTTATTAAGTAGTATATAGTGGTTTAATGGTTTATGTATTTAGGCATTACGGGGTTTAAGAGTTTACTGATATAACTATGTGTGCATTTAATGGTTTATAGGTTTTATTTAAAAAATAAAACAACATAAAATTTATTTTTATTATATTTTCATATTTCCAAAGGTTATAACCTTGAAAATATAATAATTTTTAAATTTTTTTCAAAAGTGAATTCAATATTTTAGTTATAATAATAATTATATTTAAATATCATATAAATTCAATATAAACAATTTTATTGATAAATATTCTAATAATGATCAAAAAATAAATTAATAAACAATAATTAATAAGATAGATATCAATTAAAATATAATTACAAAATCTAAAATGATTCAGAAGGAGAGCAAAATATATTACTATATAATAAATTTTATTTTTAAAATTTTTTATTCTTTTTATAAATTTATCTATATTTTTAGATGAAAAATAATTTATATAAATTATATTTGTCAAACTCATAATTTATTTTGTAATTAATATTTATATAAAAATAAACAAATAAATAATTAAAATGAATATTTAAAATTAAAATGAAAAAAATATTGTTGAGATTTATTATTTATTATTTAGGGTTACCAGTTTAAAAGGATTATTATTTATTATTTAGGGTTTTAGAGATTTCGAAGTTATTGAATTTAGTGTTTAGGAATTTAGTGGTTTATATGTTTAATTTAAACAATGAAATAACAATTAAATTATTTTTGATATTTTTTCAAATTTTCAAAGGTTATAACCTTTGAAAATACAATAATTTTAAAATTTATTTAAAAATGTGAATACAATATTTAGTAATAATAATTATTATAACAATATATAATATAAACTAAATATAAACAATTTTATTGATAGATATTATATCAAATATCAAAAAATAAATTAATAAACTATTTTAATATGATAGATATAAATTAAAATTTAATTACGAAAACTAAATTGATTAAAAATCAAAGTAAATTTATTACTAAATAATACTTTTTGTTTTTTACTTTTTGCCTCATTTTATAAGAATATATATTTTTTGAAAAAAAATAAATTATTTAAATTATATTTGCTTCACTCATAATTAATTTTGTAATTAATATTTCAATAAATTATTTAAATTATATTTAAGGTTTACTAGTTTAAAGGTTTAAGTATTTAGGGTCTTCGGGGTTTAAGAATTTAGAGATTTATGTGTTTAGGTATTTAATGGTTTATAAGTTATATTTAAACAATGATATAACAAAAAATATATTTTTTGTTATTTTTTATCATTTTTTAAGGTTATAACCTTTGAAAATATAACAATTTTTAAATTTTTTTTAAATGTGAATGCTATATTTAGTTTTGATAATATTAATAATTATATATCATATAAATTCAATATAAATAATTATATTGATATATATTATATTAATGATCAAAAAATAAATTAATAAACTATTATAAATAAGATAGATATTATTTAAAATATATTTGCAAAACCTAAATTTATTCAAAATCAAAGTAAAATAAAGTACTAAATAATAATGTTTTTGATGTATTCCTCCTTTTTATAAGTTTATATTTTTTGTTCTTAAAAGTATATTATTTAAATTATTTTGTGTTACTCATAATTTATTTTGTAATAAATATTTCTATAAAAATAAACTAATAAATAATTAAATGAATATTTAAAATTATAATAAATAGATATAAAAATTTGATTTATTAATTATTATGTACTATATAGTGGTTTAATGGTTTATGTATTTAGGTATTATGGGGTTTAGAAGTATATTGATTTAATTGTGTATGCATTTAGTGGTTTATAGGTTTTATTTATAAAATAAAATAACAAAAAATTATTTTTATTATTTTTTAATAATTTTAAAGGTTATAACCTTTGAAAATATAAAAATTTTTAAATTTTTTTTAAAAGCGAATTCAATATTTAGTTATAATAATCATTATATTTATATATCATATAAATTCAATATAAACAATTTTAGTGATTACTATTCTAATAATGATAAAAAAAATTAATAATCTATTATTAATAAGATAGATATCAATTAAAATATAATTACAAAACAATAAATGATTCATAAGCAAACCAAAATATATTACTATATAATAATTTTTTGTTTGGTAAATTTTTTTTATTTTAAAAAGTTTATCTATATTTTTTTGATTAAAAATAATTTACATAAATTATATTTGTCTAACTCATAATTTATTTTTTTAATTAATATTTATATAAAAATAAACAAATAAATAATTAAAAAGAATATTAAAAATTATAATGAAAAAATATGAGATTTATTATTTATTATTTAAGGTATACCGCTCTAATTTAAATTAGATCTGTCTCACTAATAATTTATTTTGTAATTAATATTTCTATAAAAATAAACTGATAAATAATTAAAATAAAAATTTAAAATTACACTTATTAAAAATTAAAATGAGATTTATGATTTATTATTAATGTATACCAATTTAATAGTTTAAGTATTTAGAAGTTTTGTCATTTAGTAGTTTAGCAATTTATGATTTTAGGCATTTAGTTGTTTATAGGTTTTATTTAAAAAAATAAAATATCAAAAAAATTTGTGATAATTTTATCTCATTTTCATAGGTTATAACCTTTGAAAATATAATAATATTTAAAATTTTTTGAAATGTGAATACAATAATTAGTTATAATAATATTAATAATTATATATCATATAAATTCAATAAACAATTTTATTGATATATATTATAATAATTATAAAAAATTTATAAACTATTGATATTAAGATAAATATTAATTAAAAAAATAATTACAAAACCCAAATTGATTCAAAAGTATAGTAAAATATATTTCTGCATAATATTTTTAATTTTTAAATTTTTACTTCTTTTATAAACATACATATTTTTTAAATTATAGTTTTCGCACTCATAATTTATTTTGTAAAAAATATTTCTATAAAATTAAACTAAAAAATAATTAAAATGAATATTTAAAATTATAATAAAAATAATTAAAAATAGATTTATTAATTATTTTGTAGTATATAGCAGTTTAATGGTTTATGTATTTTGGTATTATGGGGTTTAGGAGTTTACTGATTTAACTGTGTATGCATTTAGTGGGTTATAGGTGTCATTTAAAAAAATATCAAAGAATTTATTTTTAAATTTTTTGATATTTTCAAATGTTATAACCTTTGAAAATATAATAATTTTTAAATTTTTTTCAAAAGTGAATACTATATTTAGTTATAATAATCATTATATTTATATTGCATATAAATTCAATATAAATATTTTTATTGATTAATATTATAATAATGATCAAAGAATAAATTAATATTCTATTATTAATAAGATAGATATCAATTTAATTATAATTACAAAACCTAAATTGATTGAGAAATAAAGCAAAATATATTACTATATAATAATTTTTTGTTTTGAATTTTTATTCTTTTAAAAAGTTTATCTATATTTCTTTGATGAAAAATAATTATATAAATTATATTTGTCTAACTCAATCTATTTTTTAATTATTAATTATATAAAAATAAATGAATAAATAATTAAAATGAATATTTTAAATTATAATGAAAAAAATAATACTGAGATTTATTATTTATTATTTATTATTTATTATTTATTATTTATGGTATCCCAATATAAAATGATTATCTATTTAGGGTTTTCGAGATTTAGGAGTTATTGATTTAAGTATTTAGGCATTTAGTGGTTTATAGGATTTATTTAAATAATGAAATAACAAAAAAATTATTTTGGTTATTTTTTCACATTTTCAAAGGTTATAACATTTGAAAATATAATAATTTTAAAATTTTTTTAAAATGTGAAAAAATATTTAGTAATAATAATCATTATAATTATATATAATATAAACTAATTATAAATAATTTTATTGATAGATATGATATCAATTATCAAAAAATAAATTAATAAACTATTATTAATATGATAGATATAAATTAAAATATAATTACAAAACTAAAATGATTCAAAATCAATGTAAAATTTATTACTAAATAATAATTTTTTATTTTTAAAATTTTACTTCTTTTTATAAGATTATATTTTTTTATTAAAAGTAAATTATTAATATTATATTTGTCTGACTAATTATTTATTTTATAATTAATATTTATATAAAAAATAAACTAATAAATATTTAAAATAATAATGAATACAAATTAAAATGAGATTTAAGATTTATTATTGCTGTATATGTTATTTATTTTTTGATAATCTGTTTATATAACCAAATATTGTTTCTTTTTTAATATTTTCATGTAAGTGAGGGAAAGGAAATATTAAGAGGCTGGAGATGCAGTAGTAGCATGATAACGGAGGTCTCACAGACCGGACAGTGGGCTGAAATTGGAGTAGAGCCTGAACCATCTCATGATCCGACCCGCTCCAGTTAAATGAACCGAGATAAATTTTAATATAAAATGTTTTGTAATTTTATTTTCGAGTGGCTATTTTTGGACCCGTGGATTTGTTCATCGTCTCTCTCTCTTCTCTCTATGTGATTTATCGTGACTATTCTGTGTGTTACATACTGTAAGACATTTCTCATGGATGGTTGCTGTAAATGAATATATATATTGCTTGTTTTCTATTGTTTCTGTGTTT
The DNA here is from genome assembly GCA_029783825.1 of Sapria himalayana. NCBI lineage: Eukaryota > Viridiplantae > Streptophyta > Magnoliopsida > Malpighiales > Rafflesiaceae > Sapria > Sapria himalayana. The sequence continues at coordinate 26,005 of JAREIK010008013.1, read as the reverse complement.
ATGTATCTCAATCTCACTACCGTGGATGCACACTTGCCCAACAATTATATATGGTATACCGGTTTAATTAATCGATTATTTAGGAGTTTTGTCATTTAGGAGTTTAGCAATTTATGTTTTTAGGCATTTAGTGGTATATAGGTTTTATTTATATAATAAAAATAATTTTTTTTTGATTTTTTTTAGATTTTCAAAGGTTATAACCTTTGAAAATAAAATAATTTTTAAAATCTTTTGAAATGTGAATACCATGGATAATTATATTAATCTTATTAATTATATATCAGATAAATTCAATATAAATAATTTTAATGATAGATATTATAATAATGATCAAAAATTAAATTAAAAAACTATTATTAATAATATAAATATTAATTAAAATATATTTACATAACACAAAATGATTCAAAATCAAATAAAAATATATTACTAAATAATAATATTTAATTTTATAATTTTTCCATAATTTTATAAGCTTATATTTTTTTATGATTAAAAATAAATTATTTAAATAATATCTGTCTCACTCAAAATTTATTTTGTAATTAATTTTTTTAAAAATTAAAATATAAATAATTAAAATGAATATTTAAAAATATATTAAATAGAAATAAAAATGAGATTTATTATTTATTAAGTAGTATACAGCTGTTATAAGGTTTATGTTTTAGGGGTTTCGGGTTTTATGAGCTACTGATTTAAGTAAGTAAACATTTAGTGGTCTATAGGTTTTATTTAAAAAAGAAATAACAAAAAATTTATTTTTTGTATTCTTTCTCATTTTTTAAAATTAAAAGCTTTGATAATATAATAATTTTTAATTTTTTTTCAAAGGTGAATACTATATTTATTTATAATAATCATAATAATTATATATCATATAAATTTAATATAAACAATTTTATTCAAAGATATTCTAATATTTATCAAAAAATAAATTTAAAATCTATAAAGAATAAGATTGATATTACTTAAAATATAATATCAAAACCAAAAATATATAAAGAAAGATCAAGAAGAAGGTGATCCTCATCTTTTAGTCTTGGACCATTATCCATTATGCTCTCATCAATATGTTTTCTGGGCGTTGATTTGCCTAGAAGGTCTTTGAAATATGAAACAAAAGTATCCGCGATCTCATTCTTGGAGGTCGAGTAGAGCCCTTTATCATTGATAATTGTAACAATTTTATTCTTTTGTATCCTGGAGTTAGTTAATGCATAGAAAAATCTAGTGCATTTATCACTCTCTTTAAGATATTTAATCTTAGCTTTCTGCCTAAGGAATGAGAGTTCAAACTCTTCAAGTTTTCTTAGGCAGATTTTCTGCTGGATTTCCTCCATTTTGAGCTCTGGCCGGGGATGAGAGAGAAGTTCCTCTTGGGTCGCCTTTAAGGTTTCTCTTGCTCGGCTAACTCTCATACTAATATGACTGAAATGTCGGTCATTAAGCTTCTTCAAGGGATCTTTTAGAAATCTCAATTTTACTACTATTTGAAACATCAGAGATCCGGATAATTTGTTTTTCCAGCTATTTTGTATTAGCGGGCCAAATTCTTCATGAGATGCCCACATGTTACAGAATTTAAAAGGAATTAGTCGCCCTTTGACTGCGTGTTCCGTGGACATCAAGACCAAACAATGATCCGAGTAAGCTCAAGGGACTAAGAATTTTACATGGCTGTCAATTTGCAGGTTTGACCACTCATTATTCGCCATAGCTCTATCGAGTTTGCTCGAACTTTTCCATTTGTCCAGGTAAAAAAACTACCGGAGGAGGGAAGATCTTCCATTCCAATATAAGTAAGGCAATCTAGGGCGTCATGGCATTCGTAATTAGAGACAATTCTGCCCCCCACTCTATCTAGACCAGATAGGGGAGAGTTGAGATCCCCTATAAGGACCCAAGGGGAAGGGGTTAAGCCTATATCTATTAGCTCCTTCCATAAACTTCTTCTAGAAACCACCGTATGTAGACCATATATAATAGACAGTCTAAAATCTAAGTGTTTTTCCTTGTCCGTCACTTGAAGCGAAATGAGTTGGGCTGCACTAGCCAAAACATTAATACCAGTAGTTTGAGGATCCCATAATATCAAGATCCTTCCATATTTGTAAGATGCGAAATTATCAACTACATTGAACTTTTTGAATTTAGTTCGCATGAGCCAGTTTAATTTATCGCTACAGAGCTTGGCTTCTGAGATCGCGAAAATATCGATGGAGTAAGCCTGGATCAGCCTTAGCACCTCCTTATGTTTGAGGGGACTATTGAACCCTCTAAGATTCCAATAAGCTATTCGCATAAATAGATAGGAACAGTCGCATTATCGATAAAATGTCTATTGAGATAGGGGTAGGAGTACCCGTAGTGACAGAGCCCTTATAACCACCCTTTCTACCAGATTTCGAAGATGATAGCTCCTCCAGCATTGTAGAGATAAGCCCTTGATCCCTCATCTCCCCGATTACATCATGCATATATACAAAATTTTCCCTACCCTTACATGAGTATTTTACCCTTACATATTGAATCACCACTTTCTTAATCCAGCATGTAGAAAAAGACCTATCTGCCCAATACAAGAGAACTAGGACAATCCTGATATTAAGACGCCATAAATCAACATAGCAAACATTTTCAAAGGAAGATCCAGTGAGTCCAACAAGGCACAATTCAACCAGTTTTGGCCGAATTGCCTCAAAAAAAAAACAGGCCATAAGACCAGTCCTTTTTAATTTATTAAAACATTCCCAGACCAAATGAAGAAGGTCTGAGATTTTGTAGCACACACTACCCTTTGACGCACGCCATTCCATTCCTAGAGGTGCCCTCACCTCTCCCCAATAACCCTTTAATAACCATACCATAGAGGGGTAAAAACCCCTCTTCCAGCCACCAAAACTCCAACAACAAAGAACCTCCAAAGAAGAAAAAAAAACAGCAAATAGAATACAAGAGGCTCCATCATTCCGAGCCTCTACATTTTTTCTAGGCAGGTCCATAAGGTAGGAGGCCTTTGACCTTCTGTTCCTTGTACATAGCTTTATTTCTGAGATTAAGAGAAGGACCTTCTCTTATCCCCAGATCCCTCCTCCTTGTTTTGGCTTTAACCGTAGTAAAACCTTCAGCATCCTGGTCTGCACTTGTTGGTACAGCTTTTAAATCTGCCTGCAATGTAGGGGAAACTATTGGGTACTGACCTTCTTCTGAGGAGCAAGATTTTCTGGATCTCTCGGTAGCACTCCTTCTGGAAGGGGATCCAGTGACTGGTTCCACTAATTCTTTTTCTGCTGTATGAGGAATTTCAGAAGCATACTCAGTGGGAGAGCAATCTCTATCCAGGGGGGTTGCAACATTATTGGTCTCTGTTGGCTTTTCATCTTGAACTTTTGCTTTGCGACAGGCATTAATGGAGTGACCAAAAACACAGCAGTTATAACAGTATAGGGGTAAGTTTTCATAGATGACGGATTGACTAATATTAGAACCATCCGGGAATTCCAGCAAAAATTCATCCACTAGGTTGCTTCCTAGATCAATTTCAACAAGAACCCTAGCGAATGCAATTTTTGATATATTCGTTGTGAGTTTATCCATGTGGAGGGGTCGACCGATATAGCTCGCCGCCTTGTTAAGACCTATAGGGTTCCATAGGTGTAGAGGGAAGTCAGGCAGCTTAACCCATATAGGGATTTTTTCCATTTCTTTAAGTCCGTAATGAAATCCAACCGGAAGCGGCTTAACGTAAAGAGGATGCCCAAATACCAAATAAGGGCCAGAGCTAAGTATACGGTCTCTATCCATTGAGTTACCAAAGCAGAAAACAAGCCATCCGCTAGGATGCTGAATTATTTGTGGGGATATTTTCCAAAAAACTTCCATAAACTTCCTCAAAGAGTGGAGGCCAGGGCTCCTAGTAACGAAATACCCAACTAAACAATTATCCTAATATTCACGGTGCAAATCATTTTCAACATATATTGCTTTACCTTGCTGAGCATGGGGAATGTATTCAAGCTTAGAAGAATTTGCAAGCTCTCTGTTTCCAGCAAACAAACTGCTCCACGGGGCTTTATTTTTGCCGAACGTTTTAGGAGGTTTATTCTCCTTGTTTTTGTGTGACAGAATTGCCTCATGTGGAGCTTTTAGATTGCCTTCATTCTGAGACAAGTCTGTTTGGGTATCTTCATCTATATTAAGATTTCCATCCAGTTTATTCTTAATGAGGCTATTATAAAAGTTATCATTTGCCGAGGAGATTTCATCCTTAGACGAGGTACTGGCTAACAGCTGCCTCTTACCACACATACCCAAATTAACACATTCCTCATTCAGATCATTCGAGATATTCGGGAACATAACATTATTACTCGAGTCGTAAGATGGAGTATTCTCGGTTTGAAGCAATTCATCATTAATTTTTAAACTTAGATTTAGGTTTGGTAACACTGCATTATCGTTTTCCAATTCCAGAGAGTTATCATTCGCAAACATAGAAGAAGAGGTTTTCGGTACAGATTCATCTTGTTTAGTATTCGGGAGGGAGAATTCATTAGAGTTTTCAATCGAGAACTTACCATAAATAATACGACGATTGTCGCCATCATCAACCACCAATTCGGTTGCTGAAGGATCATTTTCGGAGCAAAGGAGGAGATGTTTTCGGATCCTCTTCGAGGGGAGCTGACCAGGCGCGACGGCGGATTCATCATAAGGACTTAGGTTTTTTTCGGCCTTCTCGTCGATATAAAGTGTGTCGGGCGGTCCCTGACATACTTATATATATAAATGGAAATTTGGCCGAATAGATCCTAACTAAGCAATCTCACCTCCATTACACTTAATCAAGCTTAATAACTAAGCTGAAATTCAAGATCTAGACAAGATGTGGCAGAAAACCGGGAGGAGAGAAGTGAGAGGATCTAGGGTTTCAGAAGATTTTGTGTTAGGGTCATATGTGTATTTTGATAATGGTATATTGATATGTAGTATTGCTATTATGGTTAATGTTCTTTCGGCTGAACAAAGCCAACTTGTGAAAAAACAAAGAACCAAATTAAGCACACAACTAGGTCCCGTCCTATTTAACATTTCTATCCTTTTCTACACATCAAAGCTTTGGACAAGGTAATATAACTTGTTTGTGGTATTCAGCCTATTTGACAAAACAAAATTGACCCAATTTGAGTTTTAAAGATACATAGCTAAGGAATGATACATGGTACAACAAAAGGTTTCGACATGAACTAACTTGGCCGGTTTGAAAAAAATAAATTGAAAAAATTGTCCGAACTCCGTACCGTCCCGGAACCGTTTTCTCCTACCCAAAATCCCTGATCTACGTCCTGTCCCATCCCGATATTTTCAACCTATGGGAGGGGTCTGGATGTTCAAAAAAAATCTCCGAACTGTGGGAAGGGACTGGAGATTTGTAATCTCCATCCCGTCTCATCCCATGAGCACCCCTAGCATTTAGTGGTTTATAGGTTTTATTTAAAAAATAAAATAACAAAAAATTTAATATAACCTTTGAAACTATAACAATTTTTAAATTTTTTTTAAATATGAATACTATATTTAGTTATGATAATCTTAATAATTATATATCATGTAAATTCAATATAAACAATTATATTGAAAAATATTATAATAATGATCATACAAAAGATTAATAAATAATTATTAATAAGATAAATATTGTTTAAAATATATTTACAAAACCTAAAATGATTCAAAATCAAAGTGAAATATTTTACTAAATATTAATTTAAAATTTTTAAATTTTTGTATCCATTTATAAGCCTATATATTTTTTGATGAAAAATAAAATATTTAAATTATATTTGTCTTACTAATAATTTATTTTTATTTTATATTTCTATAAAAATAAACTAATAAATAATTAAAATGTATATTTAAAATTATAATGAATACTAATAAAAATGAGATTTATAATTTATTATTTAGGGGATACCTATTTAATGGTTTAAGTTTATTGTGGTTTTGGGGCTAATGAGTTTATTGATTTATATGTTTACACATTTAGGTTTTATTTAATGATTTATAGGTTTTATTTAATCAATGAAATAACAAAAAAATTATTTTTATGAATTTTCGATATTTTCAAAGGTTATAACCGTTGAAAATATAATAATTTTTTAATAATTCTAAAATATTAATACAATACTTAGTTATAATAATCTTAATAATTATATTTGATGTAAATTCAATATAAAAAATTTTATTAATATATATTATTTTGATGATCAAAAAATAGATTAATAAACTATTATTAATAAGATAGATATTAATTAAAATATATTTTTAGAACCCAAAATAATTCAAAATCAAAGTAAATTATATTACTTAATTAAATTTTAAATTTTTGAAATTTTGTTTCTTTTTATAAGCTTATATTTTTATTCATAAAAAATAATTTATTTAAATTATAAATGTCTCACTCATTATTTATTTTGTAATTAATATTTCTATAAAAATAAACTAAAAAATAATTAAAATGAATATTTAAAATTATAATGAATACAAATAAAAATGAGATTTATTATTTATTATTTAGGTTATATAGGTATAAAGGTTTAAGTATTTAGGTTGTTTTGGGGTTTAGGAGTCTTGAGATTTAAATGTTTAGTCATTTAGTGGTTTATAAGTTTTATTTAAATAATAAAATAAAATAAAATTATTTTTGTGATTTTTTATCATTTTTGAAGGTTATAACCTTTGAAAATATAATAATTTTTAAATTTTTTTCAAAAGTAAATATAATTATCTTAATAATTATAAGACATTTAAATTCAATATAAGTAATTTTATTTTTAGATATTATAAAATTGATCAAATAATAAATTAATAAACTATTCTTAATAAGATTGATATATTAATTAAAATATAATTGCAAAACCTATATATAATGATTCAAAATCAAAGTAAAATATATTACTAAATAATATTTTTTTTGTTTTTAAATTTTTACTTCTTTTTATAAGCTTATATTTTTTTTGATTAAAAATAAATTATTAAAATTATAGTTGTCTCTCTCATTATTTATTTTGTAATTAATATTTCTATAAAAAATAAACAAATAAATAATTAAAATCAATATTTATAATTATAATGAATACAAATTAAAATGAGATTTATGATTTATTAAATAGTATATAAATGTTAAAATCTTTATGTATTTAGGGGTTTCGGGGTTTATGAGCTTACTAATTTAAGTAAGTAAGAATTTAATGGTATATAGGTATTATTTAAAAAATAAAATAACTAAAAATTTATTTTTATTATTTTTTCTCATTTTTTAAGATTATAACCTTCGAAAATATAATAATTTTTAAATTTTTTTAAAAAGTGAATACAATATTTATTTATAATAATCATAATAAGTATATATCATATAAATTCAATATAAACAATTTTATTCATAGATATTCTAATAATTATCAAAAAATAAATTAAAAATCTATTATGAATAAGATTGATATTACTTAAAATATAATATCAAAACCTAAAATGATTCAAAAGCACAGCAAATATATTACTTAATAATAATTATTTGTTTTTAAATTTTTATTCTTTTTATAAGCTTATCTATTTTTTCATGAAAAATATTTTTAATAAATTAAATTTTTAACTCAAAATTTATTTTATAATTAATAATTATATAAAAATAAAAAACTAAACAATCAAAATTAATTTTTTTAATTATAATGAAAACAAATAAAAATGAGATTTATTAATTATTATTTAGGGTATACCGGTTTAAAGAATTATCTATATAGGGGTATCGGGATTTTGTAGTTTAGTGATTTAAGTGCTTAGATATTTAGAGGTGTATACGTTTTATTTATACAATGAAACAACGAAAAAAAAATTATTTTTTTTTATTTTTTGACATTTTCAAATGTTATAATCTTTGAAAATAAAATAATTTTAATTTTTTTTTCAAAAGTTAATACTATATTTAGTTATAATAATATTTATATTTATATATCATATAAATTCAATATAAACATTTTTTTGAAAAATATTTTAATAATGATCAAAAAATAAATTAATAATCTATAATTAATAATATAGATATCAATTAAAAGATAATTAAAAAACCTAAAATGATTCAGAAGCAAATCAAAATATATTACTATATAATAATTTTTTGTTTTGAAATAATATTATCTTTTAAAAAGTTTATCTATATTTTTTTGAATAAAGATAATTTATATAAATTATATTTGTGTAACTAATAATTTATTTTGTTATTAATATTTATATAAAAATAAACAAATAAATAATTAGAATGAATATTTAAAATTATAATAAAAAAAATGAGATTTATTATTTATTTTTAAGGGTATACCGGTTTAATTTAAATTAGATCTGTCTCACTAATAATTTATTTTGTAATTAATATTTCTATAAAAATAAACTGATAAATAATTAAAATAAAAATTTAAAATTATACTGAATAAAAATTAAAATGAGATTTATGATTTATTATTAAAGTATAATAGTTTAATTGTTTTGACAATTAGGAATTTAGAGATTTATGTTTTTAGGCATTTAGTATTTTATAGGTTTTATTTAAACAATAAAATAATAAAAAAAATTGTAATATTTTTCATTATCAGAGGTTATAACCTCTGAAATATAGTAAAATTTAAGATTTTCTGAAATGTGAATACAATATTTAGTAATAATAATATTAATAATTATATATCATATAATTTCAATATAAACAATTTTATTGATAGATATTATAATAATGATCAAAAATTAAATTAATAAACAATTAATAATAAAATAGTTATTAATTAAAAAATATTTAGAAAACCCAAATTGATTCAAAATTAAAGTAAATTATATTACTGAATAATAATTTTTTATTTTTAAATTTAACTTCTTTTATATGCGTATATATCTTTTTGATTAAAAATGAATTATTTAAATTATATTTGTAGCACTCATAATTTAATTTGTAATAAATATTTCTATAAAAATAAACTAATAAATAATTAAAATGAATATTTAAAATTATAATAAATAGAAATATAAATTAGATTTATTAATTATTATGTATTATATAGCGGTTTAATGGTTTATGTATTTAGGTATTACGGGGTATTAAATTAATGGTTTAATGGTTTAATGGTTTATGTATTATATTTAAAATAAACCATTAAATATGAATATTTAATGGTTAATGGTTTAATGGTTTATGTAATGGTTTATGTATCAATGGTTTATTAAATTAGATTGATATTACTTAAAATATAATATCAAAATCTAAAATGATTCAAAAGGAAAGCAAAATATATTACTTAATAATAATTATTTGTTTTTAAATTTTTATTCTTTTTATAAGCATATCTATTTTTTGATGAAAAATTATTTTTATGAATTATATTTGTAACTCATAATTTATTTTATAATTACTATATATATATAAATAAAAAACTTAACAATCATATTGAATTTTTTAAATTATAATGAAAACAAATAAAAAAGAGATTTATTAATTATTATTTAGGGTATACCGGTTAAAAAGATTATCTATATAGGAGTATCGGGATTTTGTAGTTTAGTGATTTAAGTGTTTAGGCATTTAGTGATTTATAGGTTTTATTTATACAATAAAATAACAAAAAAATATATATATTTTTATTTTCACATGTTCAAAGGTTATAATCTTTGAAAATATAAAAATTTTAAAACTTTTTTCAAAAGTGAATACAATATTTAGTTATAATAATTAATAAATTTATATATCATATAAATTCAATATAAACATTTTTAATGATAAATATTCTAATAATTATCAAAAAATAAATTAATAATCTATTTTTAATAAGTTAGATATCAATTAAAATATAATTACAAAACCTAAAATGATTCAGAAATAACGCAAAATATATTACTATAAAATAATTTTTTGTTTTTAATTTTTTTATTCTTTTATTAAGTTTATCTATATTTTTTTTGTTGAAAAATAATTTATACAAATTATATTTGTCTAACCTATAATTTATTTTGTAATTAATATTTATATAAAAATAAACAAATAAATAATTAAAATGAATATTTAAAATTATAATGTAAAAAATAAAAATGAGATTTATTATTTATTATTTAGGATATACATGTTTAAAAAATTTATCTATTTAGGGTTTTCGAGATTCAGGAGTTATTGATTTAAGTATTTAGGCATTTAATGGTTTATAAGTTTTTTTCAAACAATGAAATAACAAAAAATTTAATTTTGATATTTTTTCAAATTTTCAAAGGTTATAACATTTGAAAATATAATAATTTTAAAATTTTTTAAAAATGTAAATACAATATTTAGTAATAATAAATATTATAACTATATATAATTTAAAATAAATATAAACAATTCTATTGATAGATATTATATCAATTATCAAAAAATAAATTAATAAACTATTAGTAATATGATAGATATAAATTAAAATATAATTAAAAAACCTAAAATGATTCAAAATCAAAGTTAAATTTAATACTAAATAATAATTTTTTTTAGTTTTTGCATCATTTTATAAGCTTATATATTTTTTTGATGAAAAATATATTATTTAAATTATATTTGTATCACTCATAATTTATTTTGTAATTAATATAATTTAAATAAATTATTTAAATTATATTTAATGTTTACGAGTTTAAAGGTTTAAGTATTTAGGGGCTTTTGTGTTTAAGAGTTTAGATGTTTAAGTGTTTAGGAATTTAGTGGTTTATAAGTTTTATTTAAACAATGATATAGCAAAAAATTTATTTTTATTATTTTTTTTAATTTTTAAAGATTATATCCTTTTAAATTATAATAATTTATAATTTTTTTTATATGTGAATACTATATTTAGGTATAATAACCATAATAATTATATATCAGTAAATTCAATATAAACAATTATATTGAAATATATTATATTAATGATCGAAAAATAAATTAATAAACTATTATTAATAAAATAGATATTATTTTAAATATATTTGCAAAACGTAAATTTATTCAAAATCAAAGTAAAATATATTACAAAATAATACTTTAGTTGATGTTTTACTTCTTTTTATAAGTTTATATTTTTTGTAATTAAAAGTAAATTATTTAAATTATATTTTTCTTCCTCAAAATTTATTTTTAATTTATAATTCTATAAAAATAAACAAATAAATAATCAAAATGAATATTTAAAATTATAATGAATACAAATAAAATAGAGATTTATTATTAATTATTCAGGATATACTAGTATAATGGTTTAAGTATTTAGGTGTTTTGGGGTTTAGTGATTTAATTGTTTAAGCCTTTAGTGATTTATAGTTTTTATTAAAATAATGAAAAAATAAAAAATTAAATTTTTTATTTTTTTTAATTTTAGAAGGTTATAACCTTCGAAATTATGATAATTTTTTATTTTTTTTAAATGTGAATATAATATTCAGTAATAATAATCTTAATAATTATATATAATGTAAACTCAATATAAATAATTTTATTAATACATATTATAATAATGATCAATAAAAAATTAATAAACTATTATTAATAAGAATGATATAAATTAAAATATAATTGCAAAATCTAAAATGATTCAAAATAAAAATAAAATATATTACTAAATAATAAATTTTTGTTTTTAAAATTTTGCCTCTTTTTATGAGGATATATATTCTTTTTGATGAAAAATAAATTATTTAAATTAGATATATCTCACTAATAATTTATTTTGCAATTAATATTTCTATAAAAATAAACTGATAAATAATTAAAATAAAAATTTAAAATTATACTTAATAAAAATTAAATTGAGATTTATGATTTTTTATTAATGTACACCCTTTTAATAGTTTAAGTATTTAAAGGTTTTGTCGTTTAGGTGTTTAGCAATTCATGTTTTTAGGTATTTAGTGGTTTATAGGTTTTATTTAAACAATAAAATAACAAATAAAATTGTAATTTTTTCTCATTTTCATAGGTTATAACCTTTGAAAATATAATAATATTCAAACTTTTTTGAAATGTGAATACAATATTTAGTTATAATAAAATTAATAAGTATATATCATATAAATTCAATATAAACAAATTTATTGATAAATAATATAATAATGATCAAAATTTAAATTAATAAACTATTAATAAAAAGATTAATAAAAATTAAAAAATATTTACAAAACCCAAATTGATTCAAAATTAAAGTAAAATATATTACTGGATAATAATTTTTAATTTTTAAATTTTTACTTCTTTTATAAGCATATATATTTTTTTGATTAAAAATAAATTAATTAAAATATATATGTCGCTTTCATAATTTAATTTGTAATAAATATTTCTATAAAAATAAACTAATAAATAATTAAAATGAATATTTAAAATTATAATAAATAGAAATAAAAATTAGATTTATTAATTATTAAGTAGTATATAGTTGTTTAATGGTTTATCTATTTAGGCATTATGAGGTTTAGGAGTTTACTGATTTAACTTTGTATGCAATTAGTGGTTTATAGGTTTTATTAAAAAAATAAAATAATAAAAAATTTATTTTTATTATTTTTTGATATTTTCAAAGGTTATTTTGAAAATATTCTAATAATGATCAAAAAATAAATTAATAATCTATTATTAATAAGATAGATATCAATTAAAATATAATTACATTACCTAAAATGATTTAGAAGAAAAGCAAAATATATTACTATATAATAATTTTTTGTTTTGAATTTTCTTTTCTTTTAAAAAGTTTATCAATAATTTTTTGTTGAAAAATAATTTATATAAATTATATTTGTCTAACTCAATTTATTTTGTAATTAATATTTATATATAAATAAACAAATAAATAATTAAAATGAATATTAAAAATTATAATGAAAAAAAAATGAGATTTATTATTTATTATTTATTATTTATTATTTAGGGATACCGGTTTAATTTAAATTAGTTCTGTCTCAATAATAATTTATTTTGTTATTTATATTTCTATAAAATGAATTGATAAATAATTAAAATAAAAATTTTAAATTATACTAAATAAAAATTAAAATGAGTTTATGATTTATTATTAATGTATACTAGTTTAATGATTAAAGTATTTAGCGGTTTTGTCGTTAGGAGTTTAGCGATTTATGTTTTTAGGCTTTTATTGGTTTGTATGTTTTTTTATAAAAATAAAATGACAAAAAAATTTTCTATAATTGTTTATCATTTTCATAGTTTATAACATTTAAATATATAATAATATTTAAAATTTTTTGAAATTTTAATATAATATTTTGTTATAATAATAATAATAATTATATATCATATAAATTTAATATAAATAATTTTATATGATCGATATTATAATAATGATCAAAAATTAAATTTATAAACTATTAATATTAAGATAGATATTAATTAAAAAATATTTACAAAACCCTAATTGATTCAAATTAAAGTAACTTATCTTACTTGATAATAATTTTTTATTTTTGAATTTATACTTCTTTTATAAGCATATATTTTTATTAGATAAACAATATATTATTTAAATTATATTTGTCCCACTCATAATTTATTTTGTAATAAATATTTTAAATTAAATACACTAATAAATAATTAAAATGAATATTTAAAAATATAATATATAGCAATAAAAAATAGATTTATTAATTATTAAGTAGTATTTAGCGGTTTAATGGTTTATGTATTTAGGCATTATGGGGTTTAGGAGTTTACTGATTTAACTTTATATGCATTTAGTAGGGCACCTCACAGGACTCGGAGATTCGCGACCCGACCCAAAGTCTTGTCCCGAAAGAATCAAGAATGAGAAAAATCTATTGACTTTGACTTTTCCCGTCCCATTCTGTCACATATTTTTTCTTTTAGGACGGTTCCGGATCTTAAGCAAAATCCATCCCTAGAACCATCCCGTCCTAAAAAACTGATACTAGAACAAGGAATATATATATATATAACATGAAGATGCCACCAATTCCGCTACTACCCATCCAATTCTGATGCACCTATTGCTATTCCGATGAGTTCTAGACCACCTCATGCCGTTCCAGCCATGTTCAGTTTGGTCTAGCCATTGTCCGTCGCACTTCTGTTTGCCTACACCGTGGCTCAGATGCCACCAAACTTTTCGTTTGTTTTTCTGACGAGAATTGAGTAATTAATTATTATTATTATTATGTGTCTCAGTCAGTTTTGTTGAGTATTGGTTGTGGTGTTGTGGGTGGGCCGAATGAGTGGGCTGAATGTGTTATAGTAAGTTATGTAGAGCTTGCTTTTTTGAAATATTTATATGTATTTATGCTTAACATATCATATTAATTAATGTCAATGCAGATGGCACAATCCAGCGGTAAACGAAAAATACAATAAATTGAAGATGATCACATCTCAAATGATCAAAGTACTGGTAAATCCAATTAACATTCTTTCACGAACCCTCCTATAGTTACGGCAGATTCTTCAATTCCAATTGTAAAAGAAAGTCAAGGTACATCTAAACCTCAAGCTCATAAAAAGTATATGTCTGCTGTTTGAAAAACTTATGAGATATTAGTTGATTCAGAGGGAAATGAAACTGGTAGGGAAGCTTGTATATGGTGTAGGAAAGAATATTTTGCAAAAAGTGATCAAGGTACTTCGGGTTTATTGAAATACTTTAGAGAGACTTGTAAAAATTTCCACACAAAAAAGAATTAATAGAAGCTCACAAAGGTAAAGATAGGACACATTCTTTGTTGAGTTTCACTAAAGGTACTAGTTCAGAGGATAACAAATTAACTTGTTTGCAATTTGATCAACAACTAGTTAGGGAGGCTTTGGTGAAAATGATCATAAAAATGAATTGTCTTTATGTTTTGTTGAGAGGGATGAGTTGAAAAAGTTTTGTGAAGTTAGTGTGCCTCAATTTAAAATTTCATTTAGGCACTCTACACAGAGGGATTGTTTTTCTTTGTTTGTGAAGGAATATAAGAAATTATTTGATAGCATATCATCTCATTATTGTAGAGTCATTGACTGCCGACACTTGGACTAGCAATCAAAATTTGTCTTATATATGTTTGACTGTTCATTACATTGATTCTCAATGTAATATGCATAAAAGGCTTTTCAACTTTTGTGTAATTAAAAGTAATTCTGGAGTTAATATTAGAAATGCTATTGAGTTTTGCATGAAAGAATGAGGTTTAAGAAAGTTAATGAACATTACTGTTAACAATGCATAAAATAATGATGTTGCAGTTGAACAATTGAAAAAAAGGCTTGTGAAGAAAAGTGTTGTACCTTTGAAAGGCGAGCATTTTCATATGAGATGTTGTCCTCATATCCTAAACATAATTGTCAGAGATGGCATTGCAGTAGTTGAGGGTACTATTCAAAAATTAGAGGTGTGGTGAAATATGTGAGGAGCAGTCCTAAAAGATTAGATATGTTTAAGTTATGTGTTGAAGAAGCAAACATTACATACGGATCTTCATTGCAATTAGATTTTCCTACAAAATGGAATTCAACTTATTTGATGCTACAAACTAAAATAAAATATCAAAAAGAAATTGATAATTTGGAGGACAAAGACATAAGGTTTTTGAAAGAGTATGGTTCAGACGTTCCAACCCAGAGAGACTGAACAAACGCCAAAATTTTTTCCCATTTCTTGAAAACTTTTTTTGAGGTAACTTGTAAATTTTTTGGCTAATAATATTCTACCTCTAGTGTTTAATTTTCTGAGATTATTCGAATTTTGAAAAAAATTGAGCTTTGTGAAAATAGTAGAGATACAATTGTGTCTAAAATGGATATGAAAATGAGGCATAAATTTAACAAATATTGGGGTTTTCTTCTGTCTACAAATTTTATGGTTTTTGTGGTAGTAGTGTTGGATCCTAGATATAAGCTCAAATATCTCAAGGTTAAGTACACTTAGCATTATGAAGAGGAATTGGCTAAAGATGTGGTGAAAAATGTTATAAATGCTTTTAATGAGATGATGGATGATTATAAAGATTTAAATGAAGATGAATCAAAAGAAGATGATTTCTCTTCTACTGTGTTGAATAAAAATGACGATTTCTTTGATGGTAGTGATACTTATGTTGATGATTTTTTATGTTGAATTGGAGAAAGAATAAGAAGTTGCAGCTTTGGAAGAGTTGGATAGGTACTTGGAGGACAAACTTGAAAAAAATAGAATTGATTTTGATTTTCTAAACTGGTGGAAGGTAAATGAGGTTGGGTATCCTTCTTTGGTAAATATAGCAAGGGATGTATTTGCTATCCAAGCATCTACTGTGGTTTACGAATCTACATTTAGCACCGGGGGGAGAACTTTATATAAATGTAGGAATTCTTTAACACCTATTACAGCTGAAGTTCTCATATGTCTACAAGATTAGTCGAGAACCTCAAACAAACCTATTGAAATTGAAGAATTAGTTCAACACCTTGATGATAATGAATCAAGTTAGTATACATATCTTGTAAATTTTAATTTCACTTTTACTTATTTAATTCATTCAATTTAATAAAAATATGGTTCAATTATAATTTTCAGATGGATCACAAGATCCAAAAATTTTTCCAACTATAGTTGGCCAACTATATTTGGAATGGGTGTATTAAATTTTATAAGGTAATATTTTGTTTTTTTATAACTATTTCATCTTAGAAATTTATGTCTGCATGATTAACATGTTTTCATCTTTGGTTGTCCTTATACGGTGGAGGAAGAAAAGGGAGGAGTTGTAGAAGAGATAATTAATTGGGGTTGGATTTACGTTGCTGTTCCGGGACGGACCTTTGAAATGATTATTATCATGGTTGTTATTAGTTGTATTTTTTTTTGTTATATTAAGCTCCCTAATTTTAGCAATTACTTAAGTAGTAATTGCTGCTACCAATGTTTGTGGTCATCTTTAGCTATTCCTTAATATTTTAAGTAATTGTTTAAAAAATGTAGGATTGCTATTAAGGGTAACTTTCACTCGACTGAACAAAGCCAACTTGTGAAAAAACAAAGAACCAAATTAAGCACACAACTCGGTCCCATTTTATTTAACATTTTTATCCTTTTCTGCACATCAAAGCTTTTGACAAGGTAATGGAACTCATTTGTGGTATTTAGCCTATTTGACAAAACAAAATTGGCCCAATTTGAGTTCGAAAGATACATAAATAAGGAATGATAAATGGTACAACAAAAGGTTTCAAAATGAACTAACTTGGCCGGTTTGAAGAAAATAAATTGAAAAAAATGACTGAACTACGTTCCATACTGGAACCGTTTTTTCCTACCCAAAATCCCCGATCTCCATCCCATCCAATCCCGATATTTTCAACCTATGGGACGGCTCTGGATCTTCAAAAAAAATCTTCGAACTGTGGGAAGGGACTGGAGATTTGTAATCCCCGTCACATCCAGTCCCATGAGCACCTATAGCATTTAGTGGTTTATTGGTTTTATTTAATAAATAAAATAACAAAAAATTTATATATATTATTTTTTGATATTTTCAAAGGTTATAACCTTTGAAAATATAATAATTATTAAATTTTTTTCAAATGTGAATACAATATTTAGTTATACTAATCATTATATTTATATATTATATAAATTCAATATAAACAATTTTATTGATAAATATTCTAATAATAATCAAAAAATAAATTAATAATCCATTAATAATAAGATAGATATCAATAAAAATATAATTACAAAACATAAAATGATTCATATGCAATCCAAAATATATTACTATATAATAATTTTTTGTTTTGTAATTTTTTATTATTTTAAAAAATTTATCTATATTTTTTTGATTAAATATAATTTACATAAATTATATTTGTCTAACTCATAATTTATTTTTTAATTAATATTTATATAAAAATAAACAAAAAATAATTAAAATGAATATTTAAAATTATAATGAAAAAAATGAGATTTATTATTTATTATTTAGGGTATACCGGTTTAATTTAAATTATATCTGTCTCATTAATAATTTATTTTGTAATTAATATTTCTATAAAAATAAACTGAAAAATAATTAACATAAAAATTTAAAATTATACTCAATAGAAATTAAAATGATATTTATGATTTATTATTAATCTATACCAATTTAATAGTTTAAGTATTTAGATGTTTTGTCATATAGGTGTTTAGTGATTCATGTTTTTAAGCATTTAGTGGTTTATAGGTTTTATTTTAACAATTAAATAACAAAAAAAATTTTGTAATTTTTTGTCATTTTCATAGGTTATAACATTTGAAAATATAATAATATTTAACATTTTTGAAATGTGAATACAATATTTAGTTATAATAATTTTAATAATTATATATCATATAAATTCAATATAAACAATTTTATTGATAGATATTATAATAATGATCAAAAATTAAATTAATAAACTCTTAATAATAAAATAGATATTAATTAAAAAATATTTACAAAACCCAAATTGATTCAAAATAAAACTAACAAATATTATTGGATAATAATTTTTAATTTTTAAAAATTTTCTTCTTTTATAACCTTATATTTTTTTTATTAAAAATAAATTATTTAAATTATATTTGTTGCACTCATAATTTATTTTGTAAGAAAAATTTATATAAAAATAAACTAAAAAATAATTAAAATGAATATATAAAATTATAATCAATTGAAATAAAAATTAGATTTCTTAATTATATAGTATATAGCAGTTTAATGGTTTATGTATTTAGGCATTACGGCCTCTTGAAGTTTACTGATTTAACTCTGTATGCATTTTGTGGTTTATAGGTTTTATTTAAAAATTAAAATAACAAAATATTTATTTATATTATTTTTTAATATTTTCAAAGGTTATAACCTTTGAAAATATAATAATTTTTAAATTTTTTTCAAATGTGAATTCATTATTTAGTTATAATAATAATAATATTTATATATCATATAAATTCAATATAAACAATATTATTGATAATTATTCTAATAATGATCAAAAAATATTGGGTTTGGATTTTCGTTGCTATTCTGGGATGAACCTTTGAAATGATTATTATAATGGTTGTTATTAGTTGTATTTTTTTGTTATATTAAGCTGCCTAATTTTAGCAATTATTTAAGTAGTAATTACTGCTACCAATATTTGTGGTCATCTTTAGCTATTCTTTTATATTTTATGTAATTGTTTAAAAAATGTAGTATAGCTATTATAGTTAACTTTCACTCGGCTGAACAAAGCCAACTTTTGAAAAAATAAAGAACCAAATTAAGCACACAACTCGGTCCCGTTCTATTTAACATTTCTATCCTTTTCTGCACATCAAAGCTTTTGACAAGGTAATGGAACTCGTTTGCGGTATTCAACCTATTTGACAAAACAAAATTAAACCAATTTGAGTTTGAAACATACATAACTAAGGAATGATATATGATACAACAAAAAGTTTCGACATGAACTAACTTGGCCAGTTTGAAAAAAATAAATTGAAAAAAATGTGCGAATTCCGTTCCGTCCCGGAACCATTTTCTCTTACCTAAAATTCCCCGATCTACGTCTCATCCCATCCCGATATTTTTAACCTATGGGACGGGTCTGGATATTCAAAAAAAAAATTTTCGAACTGTGGGAAGGAACTGGAGATTTGTAATCCCCATTCCGTCCCGTCCCATGAGCACCCCTAGCATTTAGTGGTTTATAGGTTTTATTTAAAAAATAAAATAACAAAAAATTTATTTTTATTAATTTTTGATTTTTTCAAAGGTTATAACCTTTGAAAATATAATAATTTTTATATTTTTTCAAATGTGAATACAATATTTAGTTATACTAATCATTATATTTAAATATTATATAAATTCAATATAAAAAATTTTATTGAAAAATATTCTAATAATAATCAAAAAATAAATTAATAATCCATTAATAATAAGATAGATATTAATTAAAATATAATTACAAAACTTAAAATGATTCAGAAGCAAAGAAAAATATATTACTATATAATAATTTGTTGTTTTTCTATTTTTTCTTCTTTTAATAAATTTATCTATATTTTTTTAATGAAAAATAATTTATATAAATTATATTTGTCTAACTCATAATTTATTTTTTAATTAATATTTATATATAAATAAAAAAATAAAAAATTATAATGAATATTTAAATTTATAATGAAAAAAAAATGAGATTTATTATTTATTATTATTATTTAGGGATAACGGTTTAATTTAAATTAGATCTGTATCACTAATAATTTATTTTGTAATTAATATTTCTATAAAAATAAACTGAGAAATAATTAAAATAAAAATTTAAAATTATACTGAATAAAAATTAAAATGAGATTTAAGATTTATTTTAATGAATACAAGTTTAATAGGTTAAGTATTTAGAGGTTTTGTCGTTATGAGTTTAGCGATTTATGTTTTTAGGCTTTTAGTGGTTTATAGGTTTTATATAAAAAAATAAAATAACAAAAAAATTTTATATAATTTGCTATCATTTTTATAGGTTATAACCTTTGAAAATATAATATAATTTACAATTTTTTGAAATGTGAATACAATATTTAGTTTTAATAATATTAATAATTATATTTCATATACGTTCAATATAAACAATTTTATTGATAGATAATATAATAATGATCAAAAATTAAATTAATAAACTATTAATAAAAAGATAGATATTAATTAAAAAATATTTACAAAACTCAAATTGATTCAAAATTAAAATAAAATATATTACTGGATAATAATTTTTAATTTTTATATTTCTACTTCTTTTATAAGCATATATTTTTTTTATTAAAAATAAATTAATTAAATTATATTTGTCGTGCTCATACTTTATTTTGTAATAAATATTTCTATAAAAATAAACTAATAAATAATTAAAATTATTATTTAAAATTATAATAAATAGAAATAAAAATTAGATTTATTAATTATTAAGTAGTATATAGTAGTTTAATGGTTTATGTATTTAGGCATTATGGGGTTTACGAGTTTAATGATTTAACTATGTATGCATTTAGTGGTTTATAGCTTTTATTTAAAAAAAATTATTTTTATTATTTTTTGATATAATCATAATAATTATATATCTTATAAATTCAATATAAACAATTTTATTGATAGATATTCTAATAATTATCAAAAAATAAATTAAAAATCTATAATGAATATGATTGATATTACTTAAAATATAATATCAAAACCTAAAATGATTCAAAAGCAAAGCAAAATTTATTACTTAATATTAATTATTTGTTTTTAAATTTTTATTCTTTTATACGCTTATCTATTTTTTGATGAAAAATAATATTTATAAATTATATTTTTAACTTATAATTTATTTTAAAATTAATATATATATATAAATAATAAACTAAACAATCAAAATGAATTTTTTAAATTATAATGAAAACAAATAAAAATGAGATTTATTAATTATTATTTAGGGTCAACCCATTTAAACTGATTATCTATATAAGGGTATCTGATATTTGTAGTTTAGTGATTTAAGTGGTTAGGCATTTAGTGATTTATTGGTTTTTATTTTAACAATGAAATAATAAAATTTTTTTTTTCACATGTTCAAAGGTTATAATCTTTGAAAATATAATAATTTTAAAATTTTTTTCAAAAGTGAATACAATATTTAGCTATAATAATTATTAAATCTATATATCATATAAATTAAATATAAATATTTATATTGATAATTATTCTAATAATGATCAAAAAATAAATTAATAATCTATTATTAATAAGTTAGATATCAATTAAAATATAATTACAAAACCTAAAATGATTCAGAATCAAAGTAAAATATATTACTATATAATAATTTTTTATTTTTTATTTTTTTCTTCTTTTAATAAGTTTATCTATATTTTTTTGTTGAAAAATAATTTATATAAATTATATTTGTCTAACTTATAATTAATTTTGTAATTAATATTTATATAAAAATAAACAAATAAATAATTAAAATGAATATTTAAAATTATAATTAGAAAAATAAAAATGAGATATATTATTTATTATTTAGGATATACCTATTTAAAAAATTTATCTATTTAGGGTTTTCGAGATTTAGAAGTTATTGATTTAAGTAGTTAGGCATTTAATGGTTTATAGCTTTTATTTAAATAATGAAATAACAAAAAATTTATTTTTGATATTTTTTTAAATTTTAAATTGTCGTAACATTTGAAAATATAATAATTTTAATTTTTTTTAAAAATGTGAATAAAATATTTAGTAATAATAAATATTATAACTATATATAATATAAACTAAATATAAACAATTTTATTGATAATATTATATCAATTATCAAATAAATAAATTAATAAACTATTATTAATATTATAGATATAAATTAAAATATAATTAAAAAACCTAAAATGATTCAAAATCAAAGTAAAATTTATTACTAAATAATAATAATTTTTTTTTACTTTTTGTATCATTTTATAAGCTTATATATTTTTTTGTTGAAAAATATATTATTTAAATTATATTTGTCATTCATAATTTATTTTGTAATTAATATTTCTATAAATTATTTAATTATATTTAAGGTTTATAAGTTTAAAGGTTTAGGTATTTAGGGGCTTCTAGGTTTAGGAGTTTAGAGATTTATGTATTTAAGCATTTAATGGTTTATAAGTTTTATTTAAACAATGATATAAAAAAATTTTATTTTTGTTATTTTTTCTCATTTTTGAAGGTAACCTTTGAAAATATAACAATTTTTAAATTTTTTTTATATGTGAATACTATATTTATTTATGATAATCAGTAATAAATATATACCATATTAATTCAAAACAAACAATTATATTGATAGATATTATATTAATGATCAAAAAATAAATTAATAAAAATTATTATAAGATAGATATTTTTAAAATATATTTGCAAAATGTAAATTTATTCAAAATCAAAGTAAAATATAATAGTAAATAATTTTTTTTGATGTTTTTCTTCTTTTTATAAGTTTATATTTTTTGTTATTAAAAGTAAATTATTTAAAGTTATATTTGTCTTCCACATAATTTATTTTTAATTTATAATTCTATAAAAATAAACTAATAAATTATTAAAATGAATAATTAAAATTATAATGAATACAAAAAAATTGAGATTTATTATTTATTATTCAAGATATGCTAGTTTAATGGTTTAAGTATTTAGGTGTTTTGGGGTTTAGTGATTTAACTATTTAGTACTTTAGTGATTTATAGTTTTTATTCAAAATAAATAATTAAAAAAATAAAAAATTAAATTTTTTGATTTAATTTGATTTTTTATAATTATTGAAGGTTATAACCTTTGAAAATATAATAATTTTAATTTTTTTTAAATGTTAATATAATATTTAGTTATAATATTCTTAATAATTATATATAATGTAAATTCAATACAAAAAATTTTATTGATAGATATTATAATAATGATCAAAAATTAAATTAATAAAATATTAATAATAAGATAGATATTAATTAAAAAATATTTAGAAAACCCAAATTGATTCAAAATTAAAGTAAAAAATATTACTGGATTATAATTTTTTATTTTTAAAAATTTTACTTCTTTTATAAGCCTATATATTTTTTTTTGATTAAAAATAAATTATTTAAATTATATTTTTCGCACACATAATTTATTTTGTAATCAATATTTCTATAAAATAAACTTATAAATAATTAAAATGAATATTTAAAATAATAATAAATTGAAATAAAAATTAGATTTCTTAATTATTAAGTAGTATATAGCAGTTTAATGGTTTATGTATTTAGGCTTTACGGGCATTAGGAGTTTACTGATTTTATTGTGTATGCATTTAGTGATTTATTGGTTTTATTTGAAAATTAAAATTATAAAAATATATATTTTTATTATTTTTTGATAGTTTCAGAGGTTATAATATTTTAAAATATAATAATTTTTAATTTTTTTTCAAATGTGAATTCAATATTTAGTTATAATAATCATTATATTTATATATCATATAAATTCAATATATACAATATTATTTATAAATATTATAAAAATAATCAAAACATAAATTAATAATCTATTATTAATAAGATAGATATCAATTAAAATATAATAAAAAAACCTAAAATGATTCAGAAGAAATCAAAATATATTACTCTATAATAATTTGTTGTTTTAAATTTTTTTTTCTTTTAAAAATTTATCTATATTTTTTTGATGAAAAATAATTTATATAAATTATATTTGTCTAACTCATAATTTAATTTTTTAATTAATATTTATATAAAAATAAACAAATAAAAAAATAAAATGAATATTTAAAATTATAATGAAAAAAATAATATTGAGATTTATTCTTTATTATTTTGGGTATACTAGTCTAATTTAAATTAGATCTGTCTCACTAATAATTAATTTTTGTAATTAATATTTCAATATAAATAAACTGATAAATAATTAAAATAAAAATTTAAAAGTATACTAAATAAAAATTAAAATGAGATTTATGAATTATTATTAATGTATACCAGTTTAATATTTTAAGTATTTAGAGGTTTTGTCATTTAAGACTTTAGCGATTTATGTTTTTAGGCATTTAGTGGTTTATATGTTTTGTTTAAATAATGATATAACAAAAAAATTAATTTTGATATTTTTTCACATTTTCAAAGTTTATAACCTTTGAAAATATAACAATTTAAAAATTTTTAAAAAATGTAAATACAATATTTAGTAATAATAATCATTATAATTATATATTATATAAACTAAATATAAACAAATATATTGATAGATATGATATCAATTATCAAAAAATAAATTAATATGCTACTATTAATTTGTAAGATATAAATTAAAATATAATTGCAAAAAATTTTCAAAATCCAAGTAAAATTTATTACTAAATAATAATTTTTGTTATTTAGTTTTTGCTTCTTTTTATAAGCTTATATTTTTTTTGATCAAAAATAAATTATTTAAATTATATTTGTATCACTCATAATTTATTTTGTAATTAATATTTTAATAAATTATTTAAATTATTTTTAAGGTTTACGAGTTTAAAGGTTCAAGTATTTAGGGGCTTTTGTGTTTAGGAGTTTAGAGGTTTAAGTGTTTAGGGATTTAGTGGTTTATATGTTTTATTTAAACAAAGATATAACAAAAAATTTATTATAATTATTTTTTTTAATATTTTTAGGTACCATTGAAAATATAATAATTTTTAAATTTTTTATAAATTTAAATATAATTTTAATTATAATAATCTTAATAATTATAAGTCATTTAAATTTAATATAAATAATTACATTGCTAGATATTATAAAAATGATCAAAAAAATTTAAGAAACTATTATTAATAAGATAAATATTATTTAAAATATATTTGTAAAATCTAAATTTATTCAAAATCAATGTAAAATATATTACTTAATAATAATTTTTTTAATGTTTTGCTTTTTTTATAACTTTATATTTTTGTTATTATAAATAAATTATTTAAATTAATTTGTCTTACTCATATTTTATTTTGTAATATAATTGTATAATAATAAACTAATAAATAATTAAAATAATTATTTAAAATTATAATGAATACAAATAAAATTGAGATTTATTATTTATTATTCTAGATATATCAGTTTAATGGTTTAAGTATTTAGGCCTTTTTGGGTTTTGGAGTTTAGTGATTTAAGTTTTTAGTCCTTTAGTGATTTATAGTTATTATCTAAAGAATTAAAAAACAAAAAAATTTAATTTTTTGATTTTTTCTAATTTTTGAATGTTGTAACCTTTGAAACTATAATAATTCTAATTTTTTTTAAATGTGAATATAATATTTAGTTATAATAATCTTAATAATTATATATAATATAAACTAAATATAAATAATTTTATATATAGATATTATAAGAATGATCAATAAATAAATAATAAACTAGTA
>JAREIK010008012.1:0-10891 GCA_029783825.1 Sapria himalayana | reverse complement strand
TCTCGGTACAGGAAATGCCTGTTTTCCTGTTTCGACCAATTTTTGTATTTTGACCATAACTTGCTCATTTCTGATCCGATTTGAGTGATTCAAGTTTCTGGTTAAATAGACTTCTAAGGGAAAATTATCTGAATAAGTTCAAGCAAATTGTAATCCCAA
This sequence comes from Sapria himalayana, assembly GCA_029783825.1. Lineage (NCBI taxonomy): Eukaryota > Viridiplantae > Streptophyta > Magnoliopsida > Malpighiales > Rafflesiaceae > Sapria > Sapria himalayana. The sequence goes on along the minus strand of JAREIK010008012.1, from coordinate 10,732 downwards.
GTCCCAGAAATTTGTCAAAGTGGAGCTAGTGCAGATTCTGTCTGTTCTGCCATCTAGATGTAAAACACAATAACTTGTGTTAGTGGTTAGGGCTTTAGAGAAGGAATTTTAATTGAAAATTTAAAGAGATGTCATTGGATATATAAAGGACTGATCTGGAGAGTTTCATAAATTTTGAAGACCGTTTGAATAATTTTTGAGTCATAAAGTCTATAGAGTATTGTTGGAAAAAGGTTGGCCAAAATGAATGGGTTTTTTTTTGTGCTTAAGGGTAATTTGTTCATTTGGATTTAAATGAATGTGTATGGTGGATTAAAATGGAAGTTATGATTAATGTATAGTTGTGGTTTTCTTGAAAAAGGTGAAAAGGACTATCGGACGGGAAACGGGAATTCGACGGGAAGCAAGCGGGATTGAGCGGTGAACTGTGAGTGAAAATGATATTTGAAAATTGAGTTTTTAAAAGTGAATGGTTTTAATGTTAAATTGAAAGTTTAATGGAAATGTTTATGTAAATGTTAAGGCATATGGAAATGTTTTATCTTGCATCAATATATATTTATACTAAATTATATTTGTATGCATATGTTAAGGTATTATGAAAGTTTAAAAATGTGTAAAGAATGCATATGTATATTTGCATATATATATATATGAGTTTTCATGATAAAGTAAAGGATTTACATGGATTTATAAATGTATTTTGATAAATGTTTTACTGATGGTTACCCTAACCCCATATGACTGTTATGACTGATATCGGCCGAGGTACCTTAAGCGTGTAAGGATTTAGAGGGTAAAGTTATAGGTTACTAACTGAGGGAGGGAATTAGGTGTCTAGAGTAATATCCTTACACGTGATAAGGTGCTATGACTGGAACCTTATGCAAAGCGTGAGTTTCTCCGCAGCGTAGTGGTTATGACTGGAATGTGACTGTCCCTCACCGTCAGTACCCGGAAACTGTTCGGTGTGTTTATTCCCCTGGGTTCCATCAGAAAGAAAGAAAGAAAGAAAGAAGAAAGTTTGAGGCATAAATGTTTAAGGCATAAATGGATTTTAATGTATAAGTATTTATTATCAGAAAGAAAGAAAGTTTAAGGCATAAATTGATTTTAATTGTATAAGTATGTATTATTTGATATATACTGAAAATGTTATCTTAATGAAAATGTACACTCACTGGGCTCCTTTAGCTCATTCTTTTCCATATGTTTCCAAAAACATTTTCAGGACCCGAGACAGGTGCGCCGGTAGAGTACCCTCCTGCGCAGTGAGTCGAGCCATCGAGGAGACGACGCATGTGAACTGCATTGTATAAATAGTTTGCATATTTTATATGTCGAATACTTTGTCATGTATATATGCATATATGGATATATTTTGAAAAGGAACTACTTAGGCGGTCGGCTTAAGTCCGGCTCAAGCCCAATCTTTTTATAAAACTGTGCATGGAATTGAAGAAGTTTTGAATGTTTTGATGATTGAAATGAATAAATGTATATGGTATATATTGTGTTGATTGAGTTGTGGACGAGGAGTCCTAAAACGGAAGTTGAAAATTGGAAGATTAGAAGTGTTTTTAAATGCTTATGCAGGTATTTGTAAATTTGGGAAAGTCCGAAAAACAGAGGAAACTCTGGCCAATTTTTCTGAAAAATCTAAGTGTTTGAAAAAAAAATAAAAAAAAAAATTTTACCACTTCGCTTCCGCATTATTTTCTAAAGATATGTAAAGGATTGTAAAGGGGTTCGCTCCATGGATTTTATTTGATTGTTTTGAGGAAAAGTTTCTATATCCATTGGAGTGCCGGGAGGTCCCCTCGGGTTCATGAGGTTAATCCGGGTCGGGATCCTTCAACGTGGTATCAGAGCCACGGTTTTGAAAATGTTATAAAGATTTGAAAATTTTATGTTCATATGATTGTTTTAATGTTTTATTTTAAAATTGCATAAATTATTTATGTGATTTAAAATCATATATGCATTACATGACATATGAAATTTTTGAGTTCACAGAAAATGCGTCGTCGAGGCCGACCCGCCACCAGGAGAGCTCCTGAGGCATTAGTACCACCACCCGAAATACCGAGGTTTCATTTATAGGAAATAATACTAGATCTTTTGAGTTGGAAGGTCTAGGCAAAAAGGAGTCCTGGACTTTAATTTCAAAGATTACATTTGGAGGATAGGAGAATAGTGTGAGTGAAAAGATCATAAAAGTTGGAAAAGAAATTGTAGGCATGTGTAGAAGAGTCCCACTCATCATCAACACCTTAGGAGGAATATTAATGTAATGTAAAACAGACTTGTCCAAATGGGAGTCTATTCGTCGGAATGAAAATCTGTTACTACTTCAACATGGAAATGATAATGTTCTACGGGTTCAAACGGGGATGAGCAATTAGAGGACATGGGAGATCGATATTTCGAGGAATCAGTGTCAAGATGATTGTTGAAAAAAAAAAAAGTTGAAGAAGACGATTCTAATGATAGATTAACATATAAAATGCATGATCTTATACATAATCGTGCACAATCAATTGTAGGATATGAGGTCCTTATTCCAAGAAATGCCACAAGTCATGTATCAAGAGAAGTTAGTCATGTATCATTGCTTGAAAAGTTGAATCCAATGATAAAAGATAAAATGGAAAAACCAAAAAGGTCTATATCATGGCTTGAAGAGGTTTGTTGTAGGTCTTAGTCCAGAGATTTGGACCACAGTAGCATCGACAGCCCACACACAGTACGGCCAGGTAGTAGAAGCCGCAGTTAGGGATGAAAGGAGCATGGGTTTGAAATCCCAGGCTACGCACAGTCAAGGACAGAAACGGAGTGGGTCAACATGGGTTCAGGGAGGTTCCAGTAAGCAATTAGGGTTTTATGGATTATTTATCTAAACCTTCAATTGAGTTATATTAAGGCTTTAGCTATTAAATTGACATGATTCTAGGTTGATTTTGCTAAGAAATTGAAAAGAAAGAATGAGATTATAAGGATTGTCAATTTAGGTCAACCTTGGATGTTAATGAAAGTGATGTTGTTTGATTGGTTTTAATTGATTTAATGACATTACTTGAAATGCTTGAAGGAATTAATGGAATTAAAAGTTGAATAGAAAATGAGATGAGAGGGTTAGGCCAAGAAAGGGTTTAATTGGAAATGCATTGGTTTGATTTAGTTTAAGTAAATCAATGACATTGGATGAATTATCAAATATAAATTGTTGAAAGAAAATGGAAGAAATTGAAGAAATAATTATGAATGTGTGACATGTAGGATTTGACCACCTTAGGAGAAGTATGGAAAAGTTGAGTTTCCATTGATTTTAATCAATTGGAAGTGATTACATGCCTAATGGAATGTGTTAGAATTAATGTTTTAAGAAGAAGAATTGATTAAGATATAAATGTAATTTTTACTAAGGTGAAGGGCATTATGGGTTTTTCACTTTAAGGATGCTAATGGCTTGATGTAAGGCTTGCAAAGATGTTGTCATGAGCCTTGATTAATTGGAAGTGAATTGGATAAGTTGAGACTTCATGATGAGGATGTTCCCAAGACAACATTCAGAACACGGTACGGGCATTTTGAGTTTTTAGTCATGCTATTTGGACTTACGAATGCCCCAGCCGCTTTTATGGATCTCATGAACAGGATTTTCCGGCCTTACTTAGATCAGTTTGTTATCGTGTTTATTGACGATATACTGATCTATTCAGACAGTGGAGAAGAACATGCAGAGCACTTGAGGATAATTCTGCAAACATTGCGGGAACATCGGTTATATGCTAAACTCAGTAAGTGTCCGTTTTGGCTCGACAGTGTCGCCTTTTTAGGACACATAGTTTCTGCAGAGGGGATCTCAGTGGATCCACAGAAGGTCGAAGCTATACTGAATTGGAAACCTCCTACGAGTGTTACAGAGATAAGGAGTTTTCCTTGGTATAGCAGGATATTACAGGAAGTTTGTTGAGGGGTTCTCCAGGATAGCAGCCCCACTGACCAAGCTGACAAGAAAAGATGTTAAGTATGATTGGGTAGATGCCTGTCAACAGAGTTTTGAGGAGTTGAAAGATAGATTAACTTCAGCCCCAGTTTTAGCTTTGCTCAATGGGAAAGATGGATTTGTGGTTTATAGTGATGCTTCCAAGCAAGGCCTTGGTTCTGTTTTGATGCAAAATGATAGGGTGATTGTATATGCCTCTAGACAGCTAAAGAAGCATGAGGAGAATTCCCCTACACACGACTTAGAGCTAGCAGCAGTCGTGTTTGCACTAAAAATATGGAGACATTACTTTTATGGTGTTCCTTGTAGGATCTTTACAGATCATAAAAGTCTTAAATATATTTTCACCCAAAAAGAGTTAAACCTAAGGCAAAGAAGATGGCTCGAGTTGATTAAGGACTACGACTGTACTATCGAGTACCATCCAGGAAAAGCTAATGTCGTAGCTGATGCCTTGAGTAAGCGACCAGAGAGTACTTTGTCTCACATGAGATCAGGTTATCTTCCACTACTGGTAGACCTGAGAGCTTTAGGGGTGATATTGGAAGTTGAGAATTCAGGAACCTTATTGGCCACGTTTCATGGTAGACCGCTTCTAGTGGATCAGATTCTAGCAGGGCAGTCGCAAGATCCACAAATGATTAAGCTTAAGGAAGAGATAGAAAAAGGGAAGAATGTGGAGTTTCAAATTAGAGATGATGGCATGATAGTGAAAGGACAGAGAATGTGTGTGCCAGAGTATGGCGAGCTGAAGAGAGACATTATGGAAGAAGCACATTCATCTGCGTATGCTATGCATCCAGGTAGTACCAAGATGTACAGGACTTTGAAAGAACATTACTGGTGGAATGGGATGAAGAAAGAAATTGCGAGTTTCGTTTCCAGGTGCCTAACCTGTCAGCAGGTGAAGGCAGAGCATCAGAGGCTTGCGGGGAAGATACAGTTACTCCCTATTCCAGTATGGGAATGGGAAAAGATTACTATGGATTTTGTGACAGGTCTTCCACGGACTCAGAGGTAACATGATACAATATGGGTTATAGTTGATCGTTTAATGAAGTCTGCTCATTTTCTACCAGTTAATGTTGAAGATTCTTTAGAAAAGTTGGCCCAATTGTATGTAGGTGAGATAGTGAGACTTCATGGGGTTCCAGTTTTGATAGTTTCAGACAGAGATTCCAGGTTTACCTCACGGTTTTGGCCTAGTTTACAGAATGCCCCTGGCACTAAACTGCATTTCAGTACGGCTTTTCATCCACAGACGGATGGCCAATCTGAGAGGACTATACAGACTTTAGAGGATATGCTTAGGGCATGTGTTATGGAGTTTAGAGGGAGCTGGGACACCCATCTAACCCTGATGGAGTTCGCATACAATGACAGTTATCAGGCCAGTATTGGTATGGCCCCTTATGAGGCTCTTTATGGACGGAAATGTCGAACTCCAGTCTGTTGGGATGAGGTAGGCGAAAGGAAATTAGTAGGTCTGGAAATTGTCCAAGTGACTTGTGATAAGATCAAAGTTATAAGGGATAGATTGAAAATTGCACAAGACCGATAGAAAAGTTATGCGGACAACCGTCGTAGAGACTTGCAATTTGAGATAGGTGACCAAGTTTTTTTTTGAAGATTTCACCTTGGAAAGGTGTGTTGTGATTTGGGAAACGAGGCAAACTTAGCCCAAGGTATATTGGACCTTATGAGATTATGAGCAAGGTGGGGCTAGTAGCTTATAAGTTGAAGTTACCCCCAGAGTTATCAAGGATTCATGATACATTCCATGTATCGATGTTGAGGAAATATATCCCAGATCCTTCACATGTATTGAGAGAACAACCAGTGCAGTTAAAAGAGAACTTGACTTATGAAGAGATACCTGTGCAGATTGTAGATTGCAAGGAAAAGGTGTTGAGGAGTAAAGTGATTCCATTAGTCAAAGTACTATGGAGGAATCATGAGAGGGAGGCAAGCTACTTGGGAGCCAGAGGCTCAGATGCGACGTCATTACCCTCAATTATTTTCCAAATGAGGTATTTTCCTTTCCTTTCTTTTGGAGTTTAGTTTATTCATTTCGAGGACGAAATGTTCCTAAGGAGGGAGGATTTTGTAACACCCCGTCCCGAGAGAGTGTACAGTACATGATACTGTAGGGGTGTATAAGAGCACTAAATGTCACATAGTAGTATTTTGGAGACTAAAATAGGAAATGATAGGAAATGATAATTTATGGTATGAGCATAAGGGTATAATAGTCATTAAGCAAAAGGATATGGAAATCATAATCAAGTTAGAGATGGGCCACAATACAAATTTCATAAGTTACAATTGCAAAATTGAAAAGATGAGGGTTATTTGCAAATTAAAGGAAATGTTAAAATAATAAAAGGAGAAAAACAAAAGCCAAACATTCATTTGGTCTTCAAAAGGCTAGGGTTCACGTATGAGAGAAAGGAAAAGGGAGAAAAGGAGAGAAAAGAGAGGAAAGAAGAGAGAAAGGGAAGAAAATGGTGGAGCAAGGTGGGAGATGTGATTTTTTCTTCTCCTTCAAGCTTTCCAAGTGCTCTACAAGTGGTAGCAAGGGAGAGGAGCCAAAGGAAACCAAGAACAAGTAAGTTTTAATGGTGGGAAAGTTAGGGTTTGATGTTTTTCATGTCTAATGTCTTGAATTTTCTGGTATGGATGTTAAATTGGTGGTATTTAAGGTTTAATGGTGCTGATTTTGATATCAATTGAGAAGGAAATGGATTAGGTTAGGTTTTGAAAAAGAAAGTGAGGGAATTGTTAGGATTTGATAGGGAATTGTGTGTGATATGTTGAAATGGGTATAAGGCATCAGATTGGAGTGTTTAGAGTGAAAAAAAAAGTGGAAGAGAAACACATTCTGGTCATTTTCTGGGCAGCAGTCTCGGTACAGGAAATGCCCTGTTTTCTGTTTCGACCAATTTTTGTATTTTGACCATAACTTGCTCATTTCTGATCCGATTTGAGTGATTCAAGTTTCTGGTTAAAATAGACTTCTAAGGGAAAAATTTATCTGAAGGAAGTTCAAGCAAATTGTAATCCCAAAGTGCCCAGAAAATTTGTCAAAGTGGAGCTATGTGCAGATTCTGTTCTGCCATCTAGATGTAAAACACAATAACTTGTGTTATGTGGTTGAGGGCTTTAGAGAAGGAATTTTAAATTGAAAATTTAAAGAGATGTCATTGGATATATAAAGGACTGATCTGGAGAGTTTCATAAATTTTGAAGACCGTTTGAATAATTTTTGAGTCATAAAGTCTATAGAGTATTGTTGGAAAAAGGTTGGCCAAAATGAATGGGTTTTTTTGTGCTTAAGGGTAATTTGTTCATTTGGATTTAAATGAATGTGTATGGTGGATTAAAATGGAAGTTATGATTAATGTATAGTTGTGGTTTTCTTGAAAAAGGTGAAAAGGACTATCGGACGGGAAACGGGAATTCGACGGGAAGCAAGCGGGATTGAGCGGTGAACTGTGAGTGAAAATGATATTTTGAAAATTGAGTTTTTAAAAGTGAATGGTTTTAATGTTAAATTGAAAGTTTAATGGAAATGTTTATGTAAATGTTAAGGCATATGGAAATGTTTTATCTTGCATCAATATATATTTATACTAAATTATATTTGTATGCATATGTTAAGGTATTATGAAAGTTTAAAAATGTGTAAAGAATGCATATGTATATTTGCATATATATATATATATATATATGAGTTTTCATGATAAAGTAAAGGATTTACATGGATTTATAAATGTATTTTGATAAATGTTTTACTGATGGTTACCCTAACCCCATATGACTGTTATGACTGATATCGGCCGAGGTACCTTAAGCGTGTAAGGATTTAGAGGGTAAAGTTATAGGTTACTAACTGAGGGAGGGAATTAGGTGTCTAGAGTAATATCCTTACACGTGATAAGGTGCTATGACTGGAACCCTATGCAAAGCGTGAGTTTCTCCGCAGCGTAGTGGTTATGACTGGAATGTGACTGTCCCTCACCGTCAGTACCCGGAAACTGTTCGGTGTGTTTATTCCCCTGGGTTCCATCAGAAAGAAAGAAAGAAAGAAAGAAAGAAGAAAGAAAGTTTGAGGCATAAATGTTTAAGGCATAAATGGATTTTAATGTATAAGTATTTATTATCAGAAAGAAAGAAAGTTTAAGGCATAAATGTTTAAGGCATAAATTGATTTTAATTGTATAAGTATGTATTATTTTGATATATACTGGAAATGTTATCTTAATGACAATGTACACTCACTGGGCTCTTTTAGCTCATTCTTTTCCATATGTTTCCAAAAACATTTTCAGGACCCAAGACAGGTGCGCCGGTAGAGTACCCTCCTGCACAGTGAGTCGAGCCATCGAGGAGACGACGCATGTGAACTGCATTGTATAAATAGTTTGCATATTTTATATGTCAAATAGTTTGTCATGTATATATGCATATATGGATATATTTTGAAAAGGAACTACTTAGGTGGTCGGCTTAAGTCCGGCTCAAGCCCAATCTTTTTATAAAACTGTGCATGGAATTGAAGAAGTTTTGAATGTTTTGATGATTGAAAGGAATAAATGTATATGGTATATATATTGTGTTGATTGAGTTGTGGACGAGGAGTCCTAAAACGGAAGTTGAAAATTTGAAAGATTAGAAGTGTTTTTAAATGCTTATGCAGGTATTTGTAAATTTGGGAAAGTCCGAAAAACAGAGGAAACTCTGGCCGATTTTTCTGAAAAATCTAAGTGTTTGAAAAAAAAAAAAAAATTTTACCACTTCGCTTCCGCATTATTTTCTAAAGATATGTAAAGGATTGTAAAGGGGTTCGCTCCATGGATTTTATTTGATAGTTTTGAGAAAAAGTTTCTATATCCATTGGAGTGCCGGGAGGTCCCCTCGGGTTCATGAGGTTAATCCGGGTCGGGATCCTTCACTTTTATATACCAACTATACATGTATTCTCTTTTCTTCACATGGCTAGAATTCATGTCCTTTATTATTCCATTTTATTTATTCCATATTATTTAGCATTAAATCATATAACTTTTAGGTCAATTTCTTTATCTCACTTAGCTAAGTTATACTGACTTATTTTCATACAAAACAATCTCCAATAATACTTTGAGAGTATATAAGAGACATTTAGATGTCTCAAAATCCTATAGGAGAGGACATGAAAATCCTTTCCCAAAACAGGGTCCGACTTCCCTTGAATTTAGGGTACAATGAGTTCAAAATCTCAACCTGTTTCCTTCAGTCACTTTGTTCCTCTATGAATCTATTTACTTCATAAATTAGAATCACTCAATTTGAATATCCAAACTCAAGTTATGGCATTTTAATGCCAAACTGGTATGTTTGCCCGGTTTACACTGGTACTCGACTGTGAGACCCAATTTCAGAAGATCTTAACTCCATAATTTGACACTAGTTCCTTCTACTTATTTGAAGCTACGGTGTTAAGGGTTCTTCTCCAATTGGAATCATCCAATTTGGAGTACCATAACTCCATATATGTCCTAATAACTGGATTGCCTATTTTTCAAAACATAACCAGTAACCAGTCTTTAGACCCAAATTCGAGGGTCTTAAAGTCATCTTAATACTTTAGGCTCTTCTTGGAAAATATAGTCACAGGTCTTAGGTTTCCTCTCCAACTAAATTTCCTAAATCGAAGCACTCTAGACCAAGTTATGGCCAAATAATTCACTTAGGGTTTTGGGGAAATTTTTTATCGCATTTCCCCTAAAACCCCAACATTTCCTTTATACTAAAATTCCTCAATTGAGGACCACAATCAAATAACAATTGCTTCATCTATTTTGTATGCTAAAATTATTCCCAAGCGTAGGAACTAAGGTCATCAAGCATTATATTACTGTGGGAGTCCACAGGTCATTTCCACAGGGAGTGGTTTCCTAGGTGATCCTTAGGAATTGCTCTCCAAAGAATGTGCGTTCAAGAGTAAAATCTGGGGGTTGTGATTGATTGATTGAGTAACTGATTAAATTAACTATTTTAAACAAAAAGGGTGAATGATAGGGTTCTTAGGTTTCCACTCACCGCCGATCAAGTAATACCCACCTCTTATTCCCAATCTCATCTAGGAGCCATTGATGAATGGTCTTCGACGGAAGATGTAACGTTAAAGGCTCTTTTAAAACAAGAATGATTGAGCGATGGCAAACACTTGTTCAAACGATTTGCTTGGACTCTTAGCCTGCATTTGCGATCAAGCACAACGTGTACCGAGGGTCTCTCGTTCACACGTTGTCAAGAAGATGCCAGACTAAGGTTTTATAAGATTTTTCGCAAATGCTTAGCATCGTACAATCCCGTTGAAGCACAAAAGAGGAATTGAGGGTTGTTACCTTGACGGAGGTGAGTTTCCACCATTAAAACCCTATCATGGAGGTTTAGAACTCCATTGAAACTGAAAATCGATTCATGTTTGATAAGAAACTATGCATAAATGTGACTTGAGAAATAACACTTCAATTGCAATATTGGGATATCAAAAGCACAGAATCCCGTAAGAAAATCCCAAGTTGTATGATCCAACTGAAATATTACAAATAATTGAAACTCAGAATCCGAAGAAAAGATAAGTACTCTACTCTATAAACCCTAGGAAAATATGAGAGAGACACTCCAACCGTCCAAAACCAAACCCTAGAATCCAAAACTACTATTCTCTGCCCT
>JAREIK010008011.1:0-21872 GCA_029783825.1 Sapria himalayana | reverse complement strand
TTTATTTATCTATCGATATAACTATCTATCTCTTTATTTATCTATATGTTTTATCTGGCTATCTGGCTATCTGGCTCTAAGTCTATCTTTATATCTATCTATCTGTGCATATATATTATATATATATCTTTTTATCTCTCTATCTGTATATATGTTTATCAAGCTATACTATCTTTCTATCTATCTATTCTCTATCTATCTATTATCTATCAATATATCTAACTATCAATTTGCCTATCTATCTCTTTATATGCCTATCTGTCTATCTATCTATCTTATCTATTTTTTTTCTATTTGTTTATCTAACTATCTATTTGTATATCTATTTATTTGTGAATTTGACTATCTGTCTATCTGTCTATCTTTCTATCTATCTATTTGTCTTATCTTTTTCTATCTTTCTATTTGTCTATCTATCTTTCATTCTATCTATCTGTCTATCAATCTAAATAACTAATTGTCTGTATGTCTATCTATCTATCTTTCTTTTCGTCTATCTATATATCTATCTAACTATCTATCTATCTGTCTAATCTATTTATCTCATCTGTATAGCTGTCTATCTACCTAGATGGTCGTAAGTTCCTATATGTCTATCTATATATATAAACTATTTATCTATTATCTTTCTTTCTATTGGTATATATGTCTATCTTCATTATGTATATCTGCCTATCGATCTATCTGATTTTGGCTATCTGCCTATCTATCTTTCTACCTATTTATAAATTTGTATACAAGTCTATATGTCGATGTGTCTATTTGTCAATATATCAATTTGTCTAAATATCTATCATCTATCTTTGTATTTGCCTATCTCTCTATATGTCTATTGGTCTATCTCTCTATCTGTTATCTGTATATCTGTCTATGTCTCTCTGTCTATTTGTCTATATGTATACCTGTCTATCTGTAATATCTTTCTATCTTTCTCTTTTTCTATCTTTCTTTCAATATATGTCTATCTATCTATATATCTATTGGTCTATATGTCTAGTGTAGCTAATCTATGTATCTATGTATTTGTCTTATATTTCTATCTTTTTATCTTTTTATCTATATATATGTCTATCTGTATATCTATCTATCTGAACTATTTATCTATCTCACTATCTCCTTTATCTGTCTGTCTATCTATATGTCTATCTGTCTATATATGATTCTATCTATCTATTTATCTGTCTATCTGTTTATCTATCTATATGTCTTTCTGCATATTTGCTTATCTGCCAATTTGTTTATCTATATATCTATCTTTCTATCTATAGATCTATCTATATGTCTATCTATTTATATATGTATATTACTTTCTAAATACTAACTATTTATATGTCTGTCTGTTTATCTGGCTATATGTTTATTTGGTCTATTTGGTTATATATCTCTCTTTTTATTTATCTATCTAACTATTGATCTTTCTATCTGACTTTCTGTCTATCTATCTATCTGTCCTATCTATCTTTCTGTCTATCTATCTATCTGTCTATCTATCTTTCTGTCTATCTCTCTATTTGTCTATCTATTTATCTATCTATCTGTATATCTGTATATTACCTATATGCATATCTGTCTATCTATCAATCTATCTATCTATTTGTCTTTTTATATATCTATCTACCTAACTATCTATCTTTCTTTCTTTATTTCTATTTGTTTATCTGTCTATCTACCTATATGTCTTTCTGCCTATCTATCTATTTGTATAACTATCTATCTGACTATCTGACTATCTTTATATCTCTCTATTTATCTGTATATTTTTTTATATATTTATCTGTATATCTATCTTTTAGTTTATCTGTCTATATGTCAATCTACATATCGATCTATATGTATACGTTTTCATCTGTCTATTTGTTTATCTATGAATCTTACTATATGTCGATCTATTTGACTATCTTTCTACCTATATGTAAATCTATCTATAAGTCTATATGTTTGTGTTTATCTTTTAATATATCAATCTGTCTAACTATCTATCTACATATCTTTCTATTTGTCCCTCTCTCTATATGTATATCTGTATATGTGTCTAACTGTCTAACTGTCTATATGTCTATATGTATATTTGACTTACTATCTATCTGCCTATTTTTCTTTGTATATATCTGTCTATTGTCTATCTATTTATATGTCTATCTTTCTATTTATCTATCTTTCTATCTATCTTTCTATCTATCTTTCTATCTATCTTTCTATCTATCTATATGTGTATTACTCCATTTTCTATTTGTTTATCTATCTATCTATCCTTATGTATATCTATCTTATAGTCAATTTGTTTATCTCTCTATCTCTCTATCTGTCATATGTCTATTTTTCTATCTGATTATGTCACAATCTATCTATCTATCTGTCTATCTATATATCTATCTGTCTACATTAAAAGAAAAATCTCAAATAGCTAGAGATAATTCCCTACCTAAATGGTCATTTTTTGTCGCTAAAAGGGATATACCGACGGATTAACGACGAATTATTTGCCCTATCTAAAGTGATGGTCGCTAAAATTTAGCGGGGGAGATTGTTCATAGCAACATTTTTAGTGACGAAAAAATCTCTAGCAAAAAAAAAATTATTTTTCCTAGCTAAATTAGCAAGCTAAATAAGATTTTTCATCACTAAACGGATATAACGTCGGAAGATTTCCTAAGCTAAAGTGCTTGTCACTAATTATTAGCGACGTAAAAATTCATTGCTAAGATAAAAATACCCCTTCCTAATTTAGCAAGGGATTTTTCCCTTGCTAAATTAGCTGGGGAATTTTCCCTAGCCAATTTATGCAATTGAATCTTCACCAGCAAATTTAGCTGGGGAAAATTTGCTAAAATAGCTAGGGAATTTTCCCTAACTATTTTAATTTCAAATCTATTTTCAGAAATTGTTTAATTAAATTTTTTTAAATAAATAATTTAATATTTTTATATCAAATTGAATAAAAAAAAGAAAATATAAATGATAATTTATAATAAACAAAAAATAAAATCATTTAATATCTTATTATAATTCAATATTTTACATTATTTAACAAAAAAATAACAAAATTTTATTACATCTTATTCATCAATATATACTGACAGTGTATAAAGTATAATCTATCCATTCATTGACTGTTGTTTTCTCTCCCTCTACTCCTTCGATCACCAATTTTTGTTACGACAATGCTGTCTGATTCACGGAACGTCTTGTCTAGTGAAAAATCTCATCACTTATACAAGCTTTGTATGGGGAACAATGCGGTACCATATCTGTAAGAAATTTAAACCACCCAATCAAATCAAAATAAATAAATAAAAACTAAGTTTTGATAAATATATATTGTTATAGTAAATATGTACATATATACTAGCATTACACTCGTACATATATTACTATAGTATATGTACATATAAACTGCAGTATTATGCTTACATATATACTGAGTACATATATACTCAGTATATATGTACATAAAATAATGTAGTATTATATGTGCATATATACTAGCTATATACGTAAGTATATACTACATTTGTTTATGTTGCTGCTGCTCCCGCTATGATGGGCGCTCCTATCGTTGCCACTACCGTAAACGCTACTACCACTACTGCTAGTGCCGGCACTGCTACCGGTGCTACCGCTACTCCTACTTCTGCCACTGCTCCTACTGCTACCCCTACTATAGGTGCTGTCGCGATTGCCACTACTACCGCTTTTACCGTCGCTTACTCCGCTGCCGCATCCGTCGCTGCCACCACTGCCACTAAACCAGCCATTGTCGTCGCTACCTCCACTTCCGTTGATGCTGCCATTGACGCTGCCGCTGTCATGGCTACCGCCACCAAGTCGCCGCTGCTGCTACTGGTGTTGTCGCTGCAGGCCGCTACCGCCACCACAACCACTATCGCCACTATCACGTATGCCACTACTTCTGCTGCTTTTTGTACTACCATAGTTGCCGCTGCTGCTGCCTCTGCCACTACTGCCATCGCCACCGCTACCACCGCCCCTGCAGCCACCACCGCTACCGTCGTTGCTACCACCACTGCTATCGCCACCATCACTACCATTGCTGCTGTCGCTGCCACTTCTGAAAATAGGCTTTTACATACCTATAATAGGCTAAAACTTTACCCCAAAAATATCGGAGACACAAAAACATAATCACAGATATATAATAACATTTATTATATACATGAACAAATACAAAGTAAGGTTGATTGTCATACAGCTTCAACAAAAATCCAAAAGATATTCAGTAATTATGTTTAGAGAGAAAGATAGTGCAAAAATAAAATGTTTTAAAAATAATAAAGATAAGATAAGCTAGCCCTCCTTTTGCTAAAGCTAAAATTGGTAAATATGGGACTCATGCATTGGAAGGACCATGGTAATGTCAGAATGCTTTGAATCAAAATTTTTTCCTGTCTCACATAATGTGTCCTGCAAAGATTTAAAATTAGGTTAATCGAAAAAGCAAAGAACAAAACCAGAATAAAAAAAATTGAAACCTAAAAAAAATATCATAATTATTTGCTACACATAGACAAAAATAAATAACATTTCAGAATTAATTCTCATACGAAATCATCCTCATAATTTGTAGGGAATGCTAGTCTCTCCTACGAGGTTTCGTGGTTGGATCTTGAAATGTTATCTGTTGTGCCAATGCCGCTAACTGTGACTCCATATAGGACATCTACTATTGCATTATATTCTTAATTTCTTTCATCTCATCGTTCATTTCTTTAATTTCTTGCATTTCTTCCATCAAATTAGTATACTGCTCATCCTTCTGTTCTTTAATTTCATATATTTCTTCTTTCAAATGAGATATCTACTCATCCTTCTTTTTATTTTCAGTCTTCATAACTACAATACGTTCATTTATTTCTAGTGCTTGTTGTTCGACCGCCTCATCCATCATTGCTGAAACAGATGAATTAGAAGCATGACTACTACAACAAAATGGCACTCCCTTAAAGTCGATTCCGTACACTCGCTACTTCTTTCGACCTCTTATTGTCTCCAAATAAATATGATTATAGTCAAATGATTAAAGACCCATAGAACCCTCAACTTGTTGATGAACAACTGTCACACGTTCCTCCATTAGGTCCTAATATAAAATAGAGAAAAAAACTATTATAGATATATAAAATATAAAATAAATATTTTGCATTCCAAACAATTATTATAATGTACTTAGTTTTATAAAATCTAATTAATATAACAAATTCTTAAAGCAATCATCTAAGACTTGTTGTCAACATACTGACCATCCACTTTTTTCACATGGATCTTCATGAAAATCTCATAAAAATTTGGATATCGACCCAATTCTCTAGCCTAGAATATGTTTTTATTAAGTCATAAAAAAAGAAATGATCAAAAATTTTAAAAACATTAATGAAACCATGTAGAGATTTGACTAATTGGACTATTAGGATAACCACTAAATATATAAATGTTTAGAAATTTAAAATTGTATAAAATCTTGTGCGTGCTCAATGCTCAACTTTGACCCTCCTGTAAGTCCATAGATTTTGAATAGTCCTACTACCTCACTTCGTCGATTATTGCTGGTAAAATCTGATTTTTTTTTCACATCTGGCTCCTGCCAATAATTTAGCCACTCGGGCCAGTCATCCTCGGATATAAAATGAAGCCTTTCTTTCATATTCTTTAATTTATGGACAAAATCAGAATATCGTTGAGTAGCTTTGATCTTTCATAATGACTTTGTCTTTTAATCAAATTTGGGTGCCCATGTGCACTGATTCTATATAAAAAAAACACAAAAGAATTTATATTAACAACAAGACTATAATTATTTACTGCTTGAATAATGACCAACATAATAGTTAAGTAATTAGATAATTATTTTTCAATGCTTTTGTTTTATTATTTTTACTTGAAAATCATTAAAATATGACTCTTTTGTCGATTTAGAGACTTTCTTCCAGGGGAATGCTTTAGAATCATCCATTTTATTGAAAGACTTTGTAATTATATTCAAACACATGTGAGATGGAATAAAACTGTACGAATAAATAAATAATATTAAAAACAAGTAAATCATAACAATAAAAAAAACCACTGACTGTAACATTTACAATTATTTTTCAAGTCATTTTTACATATTTCTTTTACATCTCATATACAATCTCAATTTCAAGTCATCTACAATCTCAACATTTGATAATGTCGTTGGTTTTGTAAATGGAGGAACTACGGTGTAAAATATGGTATAGAAGATAGAGATGGATCAAAAGTGTTTGCAGAAAGCACAATGGATGGTGTGCTTACATGTGATAAAGGTGATAGTAGGGTCTCAATGATAATGATAGTGATAGAAATGAAGAAAGTGATTGTGATGTTTATGTATGGATATGGTGGCTATGAGATGGTACTGATTCTGCAACATGATGTAACATACTAGATGAATTTGGTTCATTTATGTGTCCACATCCACCTCCACCATGGCCAAGTACTTTAGGCCGCCATCTACTATACAAAATAAAACATAGAATAAATAATAGAGATATTATGAACAAGCATGCATTTTTGAATAAAACACACCGATAGATTTCAACAAAATATAAATAGTCTTTGATAGTTTAATATTATAATAAAATTATAATAATTTAATTATCGGCATTACAATCATCCTCCAATAGATCTTCTGATATTTCGTCTGATTCCGATAGAAGTTCGAACTCATTTTCAGAAAGAAATTGATCATCTTCAATTTCTATTGTGCAACCATTTGAGTCACATAAATTTTCTGGATCTTCATCTAATTTACAGACTCAATATTATTTATGTCATCTTCCTAGAATGTCAGTGCAATATCTAAGTCTGCATTTCTTTGTTGTGATGTTGGTACTTCAATTTTTGATTGAGCTTTAATTTTGCAAATCGCCCACCTATCTCTGTTATCACGAGATAAACTCGGACATGTACAATAATATTTCTGAGCAGCTTGAACTGCCATAATAAATGACTCATATCGATTATATCTGTGTTTATGGTTAACATCCACTATCTTATAATCCGAATGAATCATTGTGTCCACATTTCGTGTAGGATCAAACCACTCGCACTTAAATAATACAATCATGTTATTTTGAGTCCATGATACTCCAACTCAATAACTTCTTTTAGTTGACTATAATAATCAATCTCATCTGCAGTATAACCTGAGTCATTAATGAATACACCACTATTCAGTGTTGTTTTAGAAGAACTGTGCCCGATTGTGTGAAATTTATATTCATTAATAAAATACACAGGATAGGTTGACACATATCTAAACGAGCTTTTACTTAGATTTTGAATGAAAATATTGGAATCTCTGTTTGAAGGATCAATCGCCTGTGACATAAATTTTAAAAAATGATATTAAAAAATAAATGATACTAATAAATTAAATAATTCAAAAATTTTAAACTTAATAATTCTCACATAATTTTTTAACCAATTCACAAATTTAGTTTCCAGCATATAATTGATATTATTGCTAGAAATTACAGGTAGTGGTGTCAACCGGGCCGTGCCGGCCTAGTCCGGCACGAGGCACGGCACGATTCGGCCGTGCATGGGCCGGCCCAGCACGGAAATTTTCCGTGCCTAGGCTCGTGCCTTGCCCGACCACTACACAATCATGTCGTGCCTTGCTAAGGCCAACCTGGACTCGTGTCATGCCTGGCTCGGTTGAGCATTGTGGCCCATTGGCACTATACCTTGGCACGATCCAAGAAACCGAATTTTTTAAAAAAAATTAGGGTTACGGGGGCACCGAAACTCTAATTTTTTTAAATTAGGGTTTCTGCGCACCAAACCCCTAATTTTTTTTAAATTAGGGTTTTGGACATGCCGAGACCTAATTTTTTAAAATTAGGTGTTCGGCGCGATGGCACGTAGTTGAACCCCTAATTTTTTTTATATTAGAGGTTCGGCCCGATTGAGCCGAACCCTACGGATTTATTCCACTGGCCCGTGCCAGGCTGACCTCCAGAGAACCATGCTGGACCAGGCACAACATGATACAGTAACCGTGTCGTGCCTAGCCCTACACGAAAACATGGCCGGGCCGACTAAAAATAACCGAGCAGGCCCGTCACGTCCCGATTGACATCTCTAATTACAGGTTGCCTATATTTTAACTATTCAACATAAATAATGCACAAATATAAAAAGAGAGAAAAAAATGTATATCAATTTTTAATAATTCTTATTAATGATAAAATTAAACTATGATTAAACCTGCATCCATTTTGGGTATACATACTCAATATATGGTGCACCTTCTTCATAAGTAAGTAAAACGTAGCTACGGGTTTCTTTGTACTTTTCATCTGTCATACATTTTTTCATTGCTCTTCCAATTGCTGTTCCAAGGTGCTTTAAGATAGATAGTTTGTCAATAGAATCATCTTCTACTATCACATGACCTTCATCATTCCACGGCATATTTTTATTCTTTGTATTGACATGATCCTCAAAATAATAAGTCCAAAATAATGATGTTTCTTCTACTAAATATGCATTGCAAATTGAACCTTTAGATTTTACCTTGTTTCTAACTTTCAATTTCAAATTACGAAGATACCTACAACCACAATGTTAGGTTTCAAGTTATTAAATTACAATATTACACTATGTACAAGATAATAAAACATAGCAAATTATATGTATTTACCTCTCAAAAGGATACAACCACCTGTATTGCACTAGTCCTGCTATCCTTGCTTCATATGCCAAATGGACCTGCAAATGCTCCATAGAGTCAAAAAGACTCGGTGGGAATATCTGTTCAAGCTTATAAATAATACGTGGAATATCATTCTCCAGCCTGACCATGTCATCTATTTTGATTGTGGTTGTAGTTAGCTATTTGAAAAATAAACTAAGTTCTGTAAGGACCATCCAAACACTTAGGAAAAGTAATTCATGGAATGAAATAGCTATTAATCTCTAAATAAATACATGACAGTCATGACTTTTCATTCCAAATAACTTAAGATTCTTCATATCCACACATCTACCCATATTTGACACATATCCATCATGGAATTTACATTTTTACCCCATTCACAGAATATCTATCTTGCCTTCTTATCAAGTGTGTAGCAAGCTTTAAATAATTTTATTGATGTCTCATTCAGTTTCAATCTAGGACATCAATAGTAATCATTTAGTTCTTGTCTCGATTTTAAAGTCTCTTTTATTTTTCCATCTACATTAAGGATAGTGTTGAAAATATTGTGAATCATATTTTTTTTAATATGCATTACATCTAAGTTATGACGAATTAAATTGGACTTCAAATAGGGAAAGACCCAAAATATACTACATTTCTTCCAGCCAAATATTTTTCCTATTGGCAAAATATTACTTTCAATAATATTTTTCCAATTATTATTGATCCTTTTCAATTACCTTCTTCAAAGCCAAACTCTGAATCTCTGTCATAATATCATCTCTTGAATGAACTACTGGTGCAACTGTCATCACAGTTTTATTTTTTCGAAATGTAGTTCTATTTCTTCGAAATGGATGATTCGTAGGTAGAAACTTATGATGGTTATCAAACCATGATTGTTTACCACTAAATTTGAGAGTAAATGGATCAGAATTTATCATGCAATATGGGCATGTGAATCATCCTACAGTACTCCAGCCAGAAAACATTGAATATGCGGCAAAGTCACTTATCGTCCACATAAGGGCTGCCTGCATAATGAAAATTTGCTTCTTTGATACATCTTATGTATTCGAGCCAACATCCCACAAATGATTTAACTCTGCAATAAGATGCTGTAAGAAAATATCTAGCATGTCTATCGGATATTTTGGCCCTAGAATCAATATTGAAAAAAAAACATATATTGCTCCTTCATACACAACCATGGAGGAAAGTTATAAGGCGTCACTATGAATGACCATGTTAAATACTGTTGTCCAGATTGCCCAAATTGTTGAAATCTATCAGTGTGGAACCCAATCTCACATTTTGACTTTGTGTTGCCAAATCTTGATGTATATAATTAAAATGCTTCCAAGAAGGTGAATCTGATGGATGATGCATTACCTCTTCTTCAAGATCATGCTCAGAATGCCACCTCATATCATTTGTTGTAGCATTTGATGCATATAGTCTCTATAATCAAGGAATTAACAGAAAATAATACATCTCTTAAAGACAACCTTCAATTTTTGTCGCGTATCTACAACACAAGGTGCCATCTTAAATCAAGGATGATCACAAAACTAATAGCTAATTAAATCACTATCACCACCTAAATATAACATACATCCATTTAGACAACAATCAATTTTTTCCACTAGGAGACCCATTTCTCGTACTGACTTCTTAGTGTTGTAAAAGTTGTTAGTGGTCAAATTATTATCCGGAACAATCTCTTTCATTAGTTCTGTCACCTCATCAAATAATTTTTCAGACATATGATTTTCTAACTTAATGCTCGTAAGTCGAGCCACAAGTGACAATTGTGAATGTCTTTTACAACTAGGCCACAACTCTTTATCTGTAGCTTTAAATATTTCATAAAATTTCTAAGCTTCAGGATTAGGTGATTCATCCAAGTAATCCATATTGAAGTCAGCACCAGCAGCTTCCGTGATCATTCTATGATATTTGTTTGATGATTCTTCATTACAAGCAAATGATTAAGTACCCTCATATTGGTTAATATTCAGAGCCATTGTACTGTCCCCATGATAAATCCAAACAATATAATTTGGCACAAAGCCATATTTCGCCAAATGGTATCTTATAGTATTTGCATCATGAAAATGGATATTCTGACACTTACGATAATTACATGGACACTTAATTTTTTCTCCATCTATCAATCTCGATTGACTACATGCAAAATTGATGAAAGTTTCAAGCCCAGTCAAAAAATCTTTATTCAAAAATCCATTATTAAACATTTTGTACATCCGCTAATGATTTGAGCTCATTTTGCCCTGTTTTATTTACAAAAAATAATGTCATATCATTATTTTGAATAAAACATTCTCTTACTTAAAAATAAACAAATAATTAAATAAAATTACTTACAAATAAATATTTAAAAATTAAATATCATGAGTATCGAGGCAATGCATCTGCAGAATCTATATGAATTATATAAAGCAATTTTTAGCACGATAAAGATTAATAGATATCATAGTAAAACTATATAAAGGGAGTAAAATACAATAATGCACAAGAAAGGAAAGCAAAAAAGAAAGACATTTAAAGTTTGAAGGAGGAGAGAGAGAAAAAGATAGAGATAGAGAGAAGGTGAGGAGAGAGGGGAAAAGAAATGTGGAGATGGGGGAGAGAGAGATAGAGGGAGGGGAGAGGGAGTGAGAAGGAGGGAGAGAGAGGGGGGAGAAATGGTGAAAGAGAGAGAG
The DNA here is from genome assembly GCA_029783825.1 of Sapria himalayana. Lineage (NCBI taxonomy): Eukaryota > Viridiplantae > Streptophyta > Magnoliopsida > Malpighiales > Rafflesiaceae > Sapria > Sapria himalayana. The sequence goes on along the minus strand of JAREIK010008011.1, from coordinate 10,463 downwards.
GGAGAGGGGGAGTGAGGGAGTGAGAGGGGGGAGAGGGAATGAGAGGGTGGGAGAGAGAGAGAGAGAGGGAGGGAGAAAGAGGGAAAGAGGGGAGAGAGAGGGTGAGAGAGAGAGGGGGGAGAGAGAGAGAGAGAGAGAACAAGCAAGAAAGAAGAGTGAGAAAGAAAATAACAAGAGAGTGTGTATGACACAAAGAAAAAGAGGAAGAGAGTAACATAAAGAATTAGAGAGTGAGAGAGAGACACATAGAGAGTTCAGTGTTAGAATGAAAAATTATATAAAAGAAAATAAAATTTCTTCTGTACAAACCTATCAAATATTATATCTTTTGTTATACAAAAGTTCATATTTGAGCCTGAGGCCCAAGGGCTGGGATTATGTAAGAGTACAACCTTTATTTGTATTATAGCATATATGAGCCTAAACAACGGGCACTCTCATACTATGTGCTTACATATTGTTGATATTATATCTTTAGCCATTTTATTTCAAGTCAGTGCAACATATTAGTATTATCCCATATATAATTATATGTTAGGATACATATAGTAAATATAGTTATAAATAGTTACATATAGTTAAACATATAAATATATATAGATATATGCATACAAGTAGTTATAAGTAAATATAAATAAATCTATACATAGTTATAAACAATTATATACATTTACATATATGTATACATATATGTATACATATATGTATACATAATTAAAAATAAAGTTATATTTATTTATATAGAGTTTTTTATAGTTATACAAATAGTTATATATAGTTATACACATATGGTTAAACATTATGTTGTATGTTTTTATACATATAATTATATATAGTTACATGTGGTTATACATATAGTTACACGTATAATTAAACTTATATTTATACATGTATGTATATATATTTTTTCATATAATTTCATATATTTATACATATAGTTATGTATAGGTATGGATATACTAAAATACATTTTTTATTCTGATATATAAAAATGTATATTAAATATATATTGTTAATTATATATTAAATATAGTTATATTTAATGTTGTAGACTGTTATATAGTTATACAAATATTTGCATATAGTTATACAAATATTTATACATAGTTATACACATATAATTAAATATAATGTTGTATGTTATTATACATGTAATTATAAATATAGTTACCTATGGTTATACATATAGTTACACATATAGTTATACTTATATTTATACATGTAGTTATTTTATATATGTATACATATAGTTATCTATAGGTATATATATGGTAAAATACATTTTTATATACTAATATATAAAAATATATATTAAATATATGTTGTTAATTATAGTTTTAAATATAGTTATGTATAATATTTTAAAGTTATACATGTAGGCAAAGACAATTATATATAGTTATATGTTCTTATACCTTTGGGATCCAATGGCAAAAAGACACAAAATAGAAAAAAAAAGGTTAGGCTTACAACAAATCAGAACAAAGTAAATGTGGTTTTGTATTTCAGGCGTGCAATATATAATATAAATACAATTTGATTTTCCCTAGAAACAGATGATGTCATCCACATAACAGAACAAAACTCAAGCAAAATAGGCAAAAATTAGTTCCACATCTAGATATGTCAACAAATTTTGCCTAATAATTCTAAAATTGTTTATGATTTGCTGGCAATGTAATTGGAAAGCCAATCATGACCCTTGTAGAGGCCCTCGCCATAGGTAGCACAGGAGCTCTGAATGTGCCAATGAAGTTGGAGAAGAGAGTGAAGTCCTAGCTTGTCAGTAATTTCAGCTGCATTCATTGCATTGGGAAGATCTTGATTATTGGCAAACACCAGCAAAACTGCATCTCGAAGCTTTTCCTTGTTTAGCATCCTATGCAACTCATCTCTGGCTTCATTTACTCGATCTCAATCATTGTTGTCCACCACCAATATGAGACCTTGGGTATTTTGGAAGTAATCCCTCTATAATGGGTGAATCTTGTCTTGACCCCCATCATCCCTCATAGTGAAATTGATGTTTTTGTATTTAACAGTCTCGACATTTAAGATAATAGTAGAAATTGTGGTGACAATTTCACCAAGCTTCAACTTATATAGAATTGTTGTCTTTTGGCCAGCATCAATACCTAGCATCAAAATCCTAATCTCCTTATTGGCAAACAACCTACTGAACAGCTTTGTGAACGTAAACCCCATTTCTTCCACTAAATCTCAATCCCTTTGTCGTATGGCTGTAAATTTATCTGATAAGAGAAAAAAAATAATCAATAGACCTCAAGAGATGGTCACCAGAGAGGGAGGTCAACCTCTATGTGTTCTTATACCTATATTATATATAATAAAAAATAGAGTTATATATAGTTAAACATAAAATTATATATAAATATATTTTTACAAGTAGTTATATGTAGTTATACATAAATATATACAAAGTTATAAATAGATATATAGATTTAATTATATGAATACAAATATGTATAAATAGATACAAATATAGTTAATATTTAATTATATAAAGTATTACATAGATATACAAATATTTATATAAAATTATACACATATAGTTATAAATATGTATGTAGTTAAAGATATAGTTATATATAATATTTTTATAATTATACGTATAGTAAAATACAATTATATATAGTTATATATTATTATACATATGATATAATTTTGTTAAAAATATAGTTATATAGAATTACTCATATAGTTTTAAAATATGATATAGTTTAAAAAATAGTTATATATAGTTATTAATATAGTTAAAAAAATAGTTTACATAGTTACAAATATAGTTAAATTTAATTATTGAGTTTTATATAGTTATACAAATATTTATAAATAGTTATCATATACTATGATAACAACACACTCTAAAATGCTTAATTGAATTATACCACTATAGAGAAATAACTTGTATCAACAATCTTTTCTTTTGGAAAATTAATATTATATTTAGTGTGGACCAAAGTCATGGTATATACTAAATATTCTATAATCAAATATCTCATAGAAAAGTAAGATGTCAGCACTAGATTGATTTGATGGATTTTACTATTACAATAGTTTGAACTAGAGATATTAGATAAGAAATGTACATATAATCAAAATTGAAAATAGCTTATCAAGACTAGAAAAAGAAGATAGAAGAGTTGTTGAAGAAGATATTATATAGATTTTTTTATTTGAACAAATTATAGTTTTGAATTGAAATGTAACAGCATGGAATTTAGTATTGAATGACCCTTTTTTATTGCAAGTATTACTCTGATCAAATTTTGAGGCAAAGTGTTATAGATGAGACTTATACATCCATATACATTACTATACATTATATATCAGCATACACATTTTTGTGCTTTTGTATATATTCACACTTGTTTCTACATTTTCAAAGTAGTGTGTATATACTTGTATGCATGCATATACTACTGTACACCCACTAAAACACACACATATACCTATAGACGTAATGTATTTTTAAAGTTACACATGAAACTATTATGTGTGTGTGTGTGTGTGTAAATGTATTTTAAATTTATTGATTTTGTAAATTTAATTAAAATAAACTATTAAATAGTGTACACAATTTATAAAATATTTAAATTTTTTATATTTAAAACTAATATTTGTGTGTGTGTGTGTGTGTGTGCGCGTGTGTGTGTGTGTGTGTGTCCGCGCGTGTGTGTGTATGCACGTGTCTGTGTGTCTATGTGGGATGAATATTAATGCATAAAATGAAATTATAAATTAAATATATGAGCTTCTATTATATTCAAATAGTTTTTTTAATATTTATATTAAAATAACTATCATTATATTTATATAAATAAATGAAATTGACATATATGTAAATTATTTTGGTTTTATAATTATGTGAAAAATGAAAATATAGTTCATAAATAGATAATATTGTTTTTGTTTGTCTATATACTTTTTTTATTAAAATATTAATGTCTATGATAAATTTCTACCTATTATTTATTGTTATTAATAAATTTTTATAAACTTCAAAATTCAAACAAATATAATGTAGTGCATATAAATACATGTCTTTAATGTTTCAAAAAAAATCAATTATTTCTTTAATTATGTTCAAACTAAACAAATTACCATATAAAAACAAGAGTAAATTTTTCTACAAGTAATTATTATTTTATTTTATTCAAATTTATAAATGACCATATAAATATCTGAATTTGTTTTTTTAAATATATTTTTTTACTTTTTTTTTAAATTTTATACATTACCATGTTTTTTTTTGTAATTAATAAATACATTTCAAACATTATTTATTTATAATAAATATAACATATTAAATATTATGAGGTGCAAATTTTATTTTGTAAATAAATTTTATTTTTAAAGTTTTTTCCTTGTAAATTGAAACTACATCACATATATATTTTAGAAATTTTTTAAAATATTTATTACACAAACATATTGTTATTTGTTTTGAAAATTACAAAATGAATTTTAACAAATTAACATTTTATTAGAAATCAATTGTAGTTAAAAGATATTAAGTGAAACAAAAATACAAACCCTAAAAATATTAAATCATAATGATTTATAAAAACATATAAAAATATAATAAAAAAATATTTAAGATTGAAAGAATTAAATTTAAGTTCCTAAAATATATGGGAAAATGATAAAGATTTATACAATATCCAAAAAAAAACATGTATGAATGAGATGAATGATATGAACGGATTTTAAGTTCCTGAAGCATGTAGGTATACATGTCGTAGATGTAGTAATATATATTTTTTCATGTAATTATATATATTTAGACATATGACTATGTATAGGTATTGATGTTGATTAATACATTTATATATAGTAATATGTTGATATACATATTGTTATATATATATATATATATATATATATATGTATGTATGTATGTATGTTTATGTATATTAAATATATGTTATTATATTTATATATAGTTATGTTTATGTATACTATTTTTATAGTTATAGATATAGTAAAATACACTTATATAAGAAATTCAAATTATATCACACATGCATATTGATGTATAGTTATGTTTAGATACACTCTTTCAAAATACACTTATGTTAATGTATACTGTTTATGTATATAGTTATGTATATTGATGTAGATATCAAGTCGACATACCTTATACTATTTATATATACTATTTATGTATAGGTATGTATAATAATATAAATAAATACATTTATATATAATAATATGTTGATATACATATTGTTAAATACATTTAATTATAGTTTTATTTGTGTGTGTATGTGTGTGTGTGTGTGTGTGTGTGTATGTGTGTGTGTGTGTGTGTGTGTGTATTAAATATACATTGTTATATTTATATATAGTAATGTCTATGTATACTATTTTTATAGTTATATAGATATAGTAAAATACACTTATATAAGAAATTCGAATTATATCACACATGCATATTGATGTATAGTTATGTTTAAATACACATATAAATAATACTTATGTTTATGTAACTGTTTATATATAATTATGTATATTGATATAGAAATCAAGTTAGCAAACCATATACTATTTATGTATCCTATTTATGTATACTATTTATGAATAATGTTTATATATAGTTATGTATTTTAATATAGATAAATAGATTTATATATAGTAATATGTTGATATACATATTATCAAATACATTTATATATAGTTATATATATATATATATATATATGTATTCATGTATGTATGTATGTATATTAAATATACATCATTATATTTACATATTGTTATGTTTATGTATAATGTTTTTATAGTTATAGATATAGTAAAATATACTTATATAAGAAATTCAATTTTATCACACATGCATATTGATGTATAGTCATGTTTAAATACATTTATATAAAATACACTTATGTTTATGTATATTGTTTATGCATAGTTATGTATATTGATGTAGGTATCAAGTCGGCATACCTTATATTGTTTATGTATAATATTTATATATAGTTATGTATATTAATATAGATAAATATATTTATATATAGTAATATGTTGATATACATATTGTCAAATACATTTATATATAGTTTTATATATATATATTTATGTGTATGTATGTATGTATGTATATTAAATATACATCATTATATTTATATATAGTTATGTTTATGCATACTATTTTTATAGTTATAGATATAGTAAAATATACTTATTTAAGAAATTCAAATTATATCACACATGCATATTGATGTATAGTTATGTTTAAATACATTTATATAAAATACACGTATGTTTGTGTATATTGTTTATGTATAGTTATGTATATTAATGTAGATATCAAGTCGGCATACCTTATACTATTTATATATACTATTTATGTATACTATTTATTTATAGTTATGTATATTAATATAGATAAATACATTTATATATAGTAATATGTTGATATACATATTGTTAAATACATTTATATATAGTTATATATATATATATATGCATGTATGTATGTATATTAAATATATATCATTATATTTATATATAGTTATGTTTTATGTATTTTGTTATTATAGTTATAGATATAGTAAAAACAACTTATATAAGAAATTCGAATTATATCACACATGCATATTGATGTATAATTATGTTTAAATACACTTATATAAAATACACTTATGTTTATGTATATTGTTTATGTATAGTTATGTATATTGATGTAGGTATCAAGTCGGCATACCTTATACTATTTATGTATACTATTTATGTATACTATTTATGTATAGTTATGTATATTAATGTTGATAAATATGTTAATATATATTAATATGTTGATATACATATTGTTAAATACATTTATATATAGTAATATATCTATTTATATATATGTAAATTAAATATACAACATTATATTTATATATAGTTATGTTTATGTATACTATTTTTATAGTAATAGATATTGTAAAATACACTTATATAAGAAATTTGAAATATATCACACATGCATATTGATGTATTGTTATGTTTAAATGCACTTATAAAAAATACACTTATCTTTATGTATATTGTTTATGTATACTGTTTATATATAGTTATGTATATTGATGTAGATATCAAGTCGACATATCTTATACTGTTTATTTATACTATTTATATATGGTTATGTATATTAATGTAGATAAATACATTTATATATAGTAATATGTTGATATACATATTGTTAAATACATTTATATATAGTTATATATATATATCTATGTATATTAAATATACGTTGTTATATTTATATATAATTATGATTATGCATACTATTTTTTTATTTATATATATATATAGTAAAATACACTTATATAAAAAATTCGAATTATATCACACATGCATAATGATGTATAGTTATGTTTAAATACACTTATTTAAAATACAAGTATGTTTATGTACACTATTTCTGTATACTGTTTATATATAGTTTTGTCGGCATACCTGAGTATGTATACTATTTAAATTGTTGTATAAATGTATACTAGTTATGTAGATATCAAGTCGTCATACCTAAGTATGTATACTAGTTATATATATAATACACATGCATATTGATGTATACTATTTTTGTAGATATCAAGTTGACATACCTATGTATATATACTATTTATATTGATGTATAAATGTATACTAGTTTTGTAGATATCAAGTCGGCATACCTAAGTATGTATACTAGTTATGTATAAAATACACATGCATAATGATGTATACTATTTTTGTAGATATCAAATATTCATACCTAAGTATGTATACTAGTTATGTAGATATCAAGTCGGCATACCTAAGTATGTGTACTAGTTATGTAGATATCAAGTCGGCATACCTAAGTATGTATACTAGTTATGTATAAAATACACATGCATATTGATGTATACTATTTTTATAGATATCAAGTCGGTATACTTAAGTATGTATACTGTTTGTATTGATGTATAAATGTATACTAGTTATGTAGATGTCAAGTCGGCATACCTAAGTATGTATACTAGTTATGTAAATATCAAGTTGGCATACCTAAGTATGTATACTAATTATGTAAAAAATACACATGCATATTGATGTATACTATTTTGTAGATATCTAGTCGGCATACCTAAGTATGTATACTATTTATATTGATGTATGTATGAATGTTTACTAGTTATGTAAATATCAAGTCGGCATACTTAATTATGTATACTAGTTATGTAGATATTAAGTCGGCATACTTAAATATGTATACTAGTTATGTATAAAATACACATGCATATTGATGTATACTATTTTTGTAGATATCTAGTCGGCATACCTAAGTATATATACTCTTTATATATTGTTTTTGTATAATGTCACCATCAAAATTCCACACAAAGACAACACATTATATCACAAATGCATGAAGTATGTATACGAATAAATTTATATAAGCAATCCAAGCATACCATGGTGATTAAAAAAGATTTTCGGAAACAAAAAAAATATAATCAAAATGCTTAATCTTCGATTAAGCAATCCAAGATAATCAATGAAAAATAAATGTATAAAACGTACCTCAAATCAATAACAAATAAAAACTTAAACTTGATAAAATTTTGTTGCATCAGCATCGAGAGATAAATGGCAAAATGCGGAGGAATTCGGTTCAAGTTTTAGAGATGTGTCGACATCGAGAGACGGAATGTATATATTAAAAAATTATTTTATATTTTTAATTATTAAAACATTAAATAGACAATATGTATCTATATATAATACAAAAAAACTCATTAATTTTATATACGATCAAAATTTTTTCAACAAAATTAATGTGCATGTAGCAAGGTACAAATTAAAAATTAATACCTTGCATTTTTTTATTATAATATTAATTAAACAATAAATATATAAACAATAAAACAAATATATTTTTCCTTATAAAAAAATATCAAATAGGTACAAAATTAACAATCTTCATATAATAAGACATAAATAAAAATATGATTTGTCTCTTAGGCACTCGCCTAAGAGTTATAAAATACTCTTGATGTTAAAAAAATATAAAAATTTATAATTTATGGGTATACATTTTTTAGAATTCATATTAATTGAAATAAGTTTAAAGACATAAAATTTCATATTATTTGATATCATTAATAATTTTTAAAATTCAAAGAATTACTTAAAGTGAGAAGATAATTAAAAAAAGTTATATTTATTATTTTAATAAAAACTTAATGTTAAAAGTTAATTTTAAAAATATTACTCAATTATTTAATTTGTATAAATTTTATTAGGAGCAAACATATATGTATTTATTTATAAATATTAATTTATTTTCTTTTAACTTTATTAAAAAATTTATATTTTTATTATATTTCAAGATTTTCAAAATTTGTATTATTTTTTTTAAAGTTTTCTATAATCATAAAATTTTTTTATACTTATAAAAATATTAATATTTATTAGTTTATTCTTTAATTCAAATATATTTAAAAATATTTTCTATTTTATCATACAATGAATTAATTTATATTTATATTAGTAGAAAATTTAATGTATGTTAAATTAATTTTTAAAATATCAAAAAAAAAAGTTTTTAAACTTATTGAATTTATTATTTAATGTTACTTTAATGCAAATTATTTAGTTTCATAATTAAAAACTTTAGAAAAATTTTTTGTATATTTTTAAAAAAATTAATACATCATAAAAATAGTTATTTTTAGTCCTTATTGATATATATTTTTTGTATTTTTATATTTTTAAAATTTTTATTTATAATATCATTTTTTATGATTTTACGAGGAGAATGTATCTTTCAAGCATTGTTCATCTATAGAACATTAACATACATTTAATAAATAAAATTAAATAAAATAATAAAACTAATAATAAATTAAAAAAAATTAAATAATTAAATATTGGCTAGGGAAATTACGTAGCTATGTTCGGGATTTAATTAGCTAGAGAAGTTGAGTCACTAAATCTGTTGGCTATATTTCAGATTTAATTAATAGGGAAGTTCTGTCACTAAATCTGTCGAATATTCCTAGATTTAATTAGCTAGGGAAGATCCGTCACAAAAATTCGTCGCTATATTCATGAAGTAATTGGCTAGGGAAGGTCTGTCGCTATAATCGATCTCTATTTCAATATGTAATTAGCTAGGAAAATTCCATCACTAAATCTGTCACAATATTTCATAGTGTAATTAGCTAGGGAAATTTGTCTCAAAAATTCGTCTTTATATTCTAGATGTAATTAGCTAGGGAATTCTATAGCTGAAATCTGTCGATATGTTCTAGATGTAAATAGCTAGGTAAATTCCATCGCTAAATTTGTAGTTAAATTCTAGATTTTATTAGCTATGGAAATTCTATCTATAATTCCATAGCTATATTCAGGATTTTATTAACTAAAAAATCCATCGATAAATCCATCACTAAATTACTAATTTTATTAGCTAGGGATATTCT
>JAREIK010008010.1:0-47276 GCA_029783825.1 Sapria himalayana | reverse complement strand
AAAATGATAAAAACAAAAAGACATATTGGTAGATAGGCAGATAGAAATAAAGAAAAAATAGATAGATAGTAGTTAGCAGATAGAGAAATAGATAGATAGATATACATATATAGGTAGATAAACATATAGTTAGATAGATAGAAAGATTGAAACTTAAAGATAGACTAAAAGAAAGAGAAATATATAGATAGATAGATAGATATAATGATAGCCATATAGATAGACAAATAGATATATAGATAGAAAGTCAGATAGACAGACAAATAGATAGATAGATCAACATGCAGATAAATTGATAGACAGACACATCAATATATAGATAGATAGACTGAAAGATAGACAGACAAATATAAAGATAGATAGATACACATATAAACATACAAATAGATAGATAAATAAGCAAATAGAAAAACAAAGAGATATATAATTTGATAGATAGATACATAGATAGAAAGTAAGATAGATAGATAAATAGATTAACTGATAGATAGATAGATAGAAAAAACAAATGGATAGACAGATAGATATATAGATAGAAAGATAGAAGATAGATATATAGAAAAATAGATAGACATAAATATATAAAAATAGATAGATAGATAAATAGGTAGATAAACAAATAGATTGACAAATAGATTGACAAATAGATATACATATAGATAGACAAATAGATAGAAAGATAGATTGACAGATAGATATACAAATAAATAGATAGGCTGACAGACAAATAGATAGATAGATATATAGATAGATTGATAGATAGATAAAAAGATAGACAAATAAATAGACATAGATAGACCAATATTAATATATATAGACAAACATATAGATAGACAGATAGATAAATCAATTGATAGAAAGATAGTTAGACATATAGATAGACAGATAGATAGATAAATTGATAGATTTATAGATATTTAGATAGATAATTTGACAAATACATAGATAGATAGACAGATAGATAGACAGATAGATAGACAAATAGATAGATTGAGAGAATGAAACAGAGAGAAAAAAATTGATATAAAGATAGATAGATAGACAAACAAACAGACAGATAGATAGATTGATAGATAGAGAGACAACCAAACATATAGATGGATAGATATATAGTTTGATAGAAAGATTGTTAAATTGATAGATAACAAATAAATAGATAGTTTTATAGACAGATTAGATAGTTAGACAAATTGATAAATAGATTGATATATAGATAGATAAATATACAGATAGATAGATAGCTAAATAGAGAAATATATCCTGATATATACTTAGATAGTTAGATAGATCGAAACAAAATAGAGAGATAGAAAGACATATAGAATGGTAGATAATTAGATAGATATATAGACTGATACGTAGACATATAGATAGACAAATAGATAAACAAAATGATAGAAAGATAGATATACAAATAGATAGACATATCGATAGACAAAAATATTTATAGATAGATAGACAAATAGATATATAGATACATAGATAGATATATAGATAAACATATAAATAGATAGATAGACATCTAGATAAATAAATAGATAGATAGATAAATAAAAATATTGATGATAGAAAGATAAATAGATAGATATACAGATAAATAGACCGATAGATAGATAGACATGTAAAAGTTAGATAGATTGTCAGATAGATAAATACATGATAGATAGATAGATAGACATATAGATATATAGATAGATAGAAAATTGACACAAATAGATAGAAAGATTGACAAATGTATAGATAAACAGATGGATAGATAGATAGATAGATAGATAATAGATAGATATATAGATAGAAAGATAGATAGTTAGATAGATAGACATATATATAGACAGACAGATAGTTAGTTAGTTAGATTGATAAAAGATAGATTGACAAAAAATTAGATAGTTAGATATATAGATAGCCAGATAGATAGACAAATAGATAGGTAGATATCTACATAGACAAAACTAACATATAGATAGATATATTTAAAGATAGTTCGAAAAAATGTTTGATAGATATATAGATAAATTAATTGACATATTTATAAACAGGTCAATAGATAAATATTTAGACAGATTAATAAATAGATAGATAAATAAATAGATAGATAGACAGATAGATAGAAAATTGATATACAAATATATAGATAGAAAGATAGATAGATTGACATATTAACAAATACTTATACATATAGATTGATAGACACATTGATAAATAGATCGATAGACAGATAGCTAGAAACATAGGTATACATATAGATATAAAGATTAGTAGATAGATAAATGGATATATTGATAGATGGATAGATAGTAAGATAGATTGATAGATATAGGGATAGATAGATAGACATATAGACAGATAGACATATAGACAGATAGATAGAAAGATTGATAGATAGTCAGATAGAAAGAAAGAAATATAGATAGATAAAAAATAGACATATAGATAGATAGTCAGATTAATAAAGAATTTGATAGAAAGATTGATAATTAGATTGATACATAGATTGTAGACAAATTGGTATACATATTAATAGATAGATAATAGATAGATACATAGATAAATATATAGATAGACAAATAGATAGATAGATAGATAGTAAGATAGATTTTCAAATAGATATATAGATAGATAGATAGATAAAAATATAGTTAGACTGATATATAGAAAAATAAAAAAAAATAAAAAAATAAAATACACTCTCAACTTTTAGAGAGAGAAAATCTCATTTTCTAGAGAGGGAGAATCACCATTGTTGCCCAATTCAATCTGCACTCAAGCTCTAAATGGATCAAAGAGACTTATTATTAAATAAAGTCCTTTGCATCAATATTGAATGAGCCCATGCCCCATCCTCCAATATTCGGTAAGAAAAATGGTAGCCCTGTAGTATTCTTCTCTTCGGAGGAGATACAGAGGCTCGTAGAGCCATTTGACTACATGTTAGTCAGGAAATTTTCGCACGGCAGACCTCGCACACAAGAAATACAGTTGTTTATTAATTCTTTGAAGTTCAAGGAATTGGTAATTTTGTCGATTATGATGCGAGGCATGTTATTCTACAATGCCATTTGGAAAAAAATTTTCATCGCCTATGGTTAAGGGGATTGTGGTAGGTAAGTGGGTATCCAATGCGCATTCTGAAGTGGACGAAATACTTCAGCCCACACGAAGAAGCGTCTTTAGCCCCAACATGGTTCTCATTACCTAATCTACCATTGTTTCTATACAATAAGCATGCTCTGTTTGCCATTTCTTCTTCTTTGGGTAAGCCTATGCTGAGGGATGAGGCAACAGTCTCTATGAAAAGGCCTAATGATGCAAGGGTGTGTGTAGAGTGTAATTTACTCTCACAACCACCGAATAAAATATGGATAGGTAGTGGAGAAGGAGAGTAGGGAGAGGGGTATTGGAAATCTGTCATGCCCGAGAACTTGCCTCCATACTGTCTAGTATGTAAAACAATAGGTCATGATTTGGGAGATTGTAGGCTAGGGGCTGAGGGGATGGAGCAGGAGGTTAGAGGAAATAAGAGGCAAAAATGGGTTAGCAAGGAAGAACTGAAAGGTCAACACATTCAGTTGAGAGATAGGGGAGAATCACCTGAAATTGCAGAAAATGATTCAGAAGTGAGTCTAGAGGAGAAAGGGGGTAGAAACAGGGAACTAGTTATTTATGAGGAAGAAAAAGGTAGCAATAGGAATTTAGTAAGGGAAGTAGAGGAGAGTTTAGAGGGAGTGGAAGAAAAAGGCTGGAAGGAAGTGAAGCTAAGGAGGAAGGGGGGAAGAGGCATAAATTAAGAAGGGTATTAAAGGATAAGGAGGAGGATTTAGAATGGATAAATAAGGATGTTCTGGATTTTCCAGATGAAAATTCAGAAGTTTTCAGCTATCCACAAATAGGGAGGGAAAAAGAAATAGAGGAAGATGTTTTGGAGAAGATAAAGGATGATTTAGAAATGTATGAAGAGGATTAGGAAAAGCTTACAAGATGTCAAGCAATGGAAGCCATCAAAAGTATGGCTATGCACCTTGGACAGCAAAAAAATATATTCGTTTTATTCAAAGAAGCATTTGAATAGAATGAATGAGTCTAAATTCACAACAAGAGCACAAGCAAAATCTAACTTAAATGGATAGATATCTTTATTGGAATATTAGGGGGGTGAAAAATAACCCCTCGTTAAATAGACTAAAATGTTTTATAAAAATTAATAGAATCTCTATGGTAATTATAGTGGAATCTATGATTCAGAAGGACCAATTGAGTAAATATAGTAAACTACTAGGGTTTAATAATGCATATGTTAATTCAAATGGTAAGCTCTGGATCATGTGCACAATTACATGAATATTATAATAATTAAAGACACATAATAAAGAGTCCACTTTAAAATCTAAAAATAAATGCAGATGTTATAATTTCGACAGTGTATGCTAAAAATAATAAAAAAGATAGGATAGAATTATGGAAGGAAATGCGTGACATAGCGAAGTAAGACACCCCATTGATCATAGGTGAGGACTTTAATGTAATTAGAAGTGTGAAAGAAAAGAAAGGAGGTAAAATCCCAGACAAAGTAGCCATGTCATAATTTAATGACACTATCACTAATACAAATCTGATGAAAATAGATTTTATAGGTTCAAGCTATACCTAGTATAATAACTGGTAGAAAAGAGGGGAAATCTAGGTTATGTTAGATAGGGTTCTGTGCAATGTGAAGTGGGTAGCCTCTTAGGGGGTTACAGGGCTTAGACATTTAATCAGAACTTGCTCTGACCATAGCCCATTGCTCATTTCTATCAATAAGAGTCAGTATACTATGGGAAATTTTAAATTTCAAAATATGTTGGTAAAGCACCAGAATTTGAAAGGTGGTTAGAGAATCCTAGATAGAGCCAGTTATAGGAAAACCTATGCAGGTTCTAACGTGTAAGCTATATAGATTAAAAAAATGCTTAAACTTATGGAATAAAGATGTTTTTGGAAATATAAGCCAAACAATAAAGGAGGAGGAGGAAGAAGCGGAGAAACTAGAATTAGAATATGAAAATACCCAAATTGAAGAAATTAGAAATGAACTAAGTAAAGCCAAAAGAAAATTGAGGCTTAGATTACATATGGAAGAAATCTACTGAAAACAGCGAGCGAAGTTTAAATGGCTTAAAGACGGGGATAGAATACTAAACTTTTTTCATACTATGGTGTAAAATCAAAACTAATAAGAACAAAAACAAGGTATAAAAAATGATCAAGGAATTTGGGTAGAAGAAGATAAAAAATTGAAATCAATTTTGATGAATTATTTAAACAAATTTATGTGGCTCAGTTATTCACGAAGGTGATTTATTAATGAAAGAATTAAAACATATGTTACAAAGGAACAAAATAATAAGTTGGAAATGATTCCGATGAAGAAGTTAAAACTGCTATCTTTAACCTGGATAGGATAGTGCAGGCATGGCCGGATTGGTTGGAATAATTACTTTTTCCTGACCAGTTGATACTCTTAAAAATGAGCTTGTTTCTGTAGCTGCAAGTTTTTTGTAGGTGCGGATATACCTAAGGCATTGGGCCAATTTGTTATTATGTAATTCAAAGAAGGACTCACAACAAATATGTGAAGACTAAGGCCTATTAGTTAGTAATGCTATTTTTAAGATTCTAGCAAAATACTACAAAGTATGTTAAGCACATGGTACTAGAAATAATAATCTCAGGAGCAATGGATTTTGTCAAAATAGGTTAATGCTTGAATATATAAAATTGGTAGCTGAAATGATGAAAGAGATAGCTTTTAAAACAATGTGGAACCCATCTTAGTAGTAAAACTGGATTTGTCTAAAGCCAAATTGATAAAATTGAATGGGAGACACTCTGTTTTGGTCATTGAGAAAGTTTGGATTCTCCTGAATTATGTATAGATTAATATAAAGATGTGGTCACAAGGTATGGGTAAAAGTTATTGTAAATGGTCAGAAAGGAGGGAATTTAAACGAAAAGGAGTTTAATACAAAGGATCCCTTGTCTCCTTTATTATTCGATATTTATTTAGAATGATTAATTAGTAATTTAAATAAAAGAATGGCAGTGGGCAAGATCATTCATTTAGATAGCACATAAATACTTCTAGAATAGGTTGTCTACAGCATATACGGATGACCTCATAATTTTCACAAATGTGACTTCCAGATCACTGATGAATCTTATGGATCTCTTGCAAATTTTCGAGAAAGAAACGGGGCAAGTTGTAAATAAAAAGAAAAGTCATTTTTTGTTATTATCAAAAACATCCAGAAAAGTGGCCATAAAGATTAAAAAAATTACTGGATTTATCCAAAATAAAGGGGCTTTAATGTATCTAGGATGCCCTATATATGAGGGTAGATTGAGAGAGAATATTTAACATCATTACAAGAAAATTAAGATGTAAAATAGCAGGTTGGAAGGAGGAGCTACTGGGTTTCGGGGGTAGGATAATTTAATCTCCTAGTTCTCCAAAGCATGCTGGTATATATCTTAGCAACTATTCATCCACCTAAGAAATTAATTAAGAAACTGGAAATGGACATGGCTAACTTTTTATGGGGGGAAAAAGAGGGTAAGCTTAAGCTTCACTAGAAGAAATAGGATGATATATGCTTCCCAAAAGAGAAGGTAGGTTTGGGCATCATCAGCCTGCAGGACATGACCACAGCATGGGACTGCAAAGGATGCTGGAGGTTAAAAGAAGGTGAGAGTATGTGGGCAAAGGTCATGAGAGCTAAATATGAAGGGTCTAGGATTAAGAGTCTAAAAAAGGCTTCAAATATTTGAAAATCAATGGAAAAACAAAAAGGAATAGTAGAATCCCATTCGATATTGAAAAAGAGCAGATGGAAATTGACACTGGACGCGCAAGGAAATTTTACTTTAAAATCGGTAAAAGAACTAATCAGAAAGAAAAAACTAGCAGAAGCATTATTCAAATGGGCTTGGAAAGGGGACATCCCACAAAAATGAGTTCTTTTACATGGAAAGTACTTGTTAAAGCTTTATCAGTAGATAGTAATATTCAAAGAAAAGGAATAAAAATGGCATCATGATGTGACTCCTGTCATGAAGTAGCAGAATCCATCGATCATTTATTTTCGGAAGGAAGGATTGCAGCAGGAGACTGGAAAGAGCTGGAGAAATTGAATAATATAAGTAGTAAACAGGAAGGGTTAATAAAAAAAATTAAAAAAATGGGGAACTCACACTTCAAGAAGTCCTGTTAGGAATTGGCTGACTCAAAATCTCACGCAGTTGTTATTTGGAGTCTATGGAAAGCTCGAAATAAGAGTAGATTTAAGGGAATTAAAATGAATTCAGTTGAAATATTAAAAGATATTAGGAAGGAAATCAGTAATATATCTAATATTAAACCCTTGAAAGTTGAGAATATAGATATGGTTAGAAAACTCAGAAATGCATGGTCACTCACTATTAAAAAGACTAAGACAATAGGGCAAAGAGCATAAGTTGGAGTAAACCCTGGAAGGAAAGATATCCCTTAACACGGATGGTAACATTAATAAAGATATAGGGGCAGCATGAGGAGGAGGGGTAATAAGATATTCTCAAGAAAGTATCATTAAAGCATTCACTCTTTCAGGTAAAGCTTCCTCAGATTAGAAATTATTACATTAAAAAAGGGCTCTATATCTGCCAAAATGCTAGGCATTAATAACCTACAAATACATTGTAGATTCATTGACTTTAGTTAATTGGTATGAAAAAAGTTTCGTTATGGAAGTATGAGGAGGAGATTGAGATAATAAAAAATCTTGAATTAAATGCAAATATTTTACCTATTTATAGGGAGGCCAATATGTCTAGCAGACTGCCTTGCTAGAATAGGAATGAGTAAAGGGGAAAATGAGTATGTAGAGGGGACTATGCTAGAAAAACTAAAGGGATTGGCAAGACTGATAAGCTTGCCTTCCCATACCTAAGAGTGAAAAGGTAGGGAATTTGCTCTTGGTAAAGCCTAGAATTTAAGAATATTTAGGTGAAAAATTAGTAAAATCTAATATGAATTTAACTATTATGGGGGGGGGGGGTATAGTTTGCTGTGTGGAGGAATTTGTGTCTCCGCACGAAATCTAAAAAAGTTTAAGAGGAAATATAAATAAGGATATAAGATATAGCAGTGGTCTATTTGGAATTGGCTCTTTGTTTCTTTGGTTTGCATTCTGTGTTTTTAGCTGCAGTGCAGGAAAAGCAAGAGGATCTAGCAAGTCTGTGTCAGTATAAGTAATAGAGTATGTATTGTATTGATGTCTGTAAAAGTCTATTTTTGGAAAAAGGTAGAAATGTCATGTGTTATTTTATTAAAGTCAATAAGTACTAGGAATTGTTAGAGTCTAGATTAGGAATCAGGGAGAAGAGATGCTACACTAATCAAATCAGAACCAGCCCAAGGAGGGAAGAAGAAGTTGACTTCGGATTAAACGAACAGTAGATGATTCGAGGAGTAGACAAAGCCCCAAATAAGCATAATGGGAAAACAACAAAGAGGACTAAACGTTAGACTCGAGTGGATCAAACAAAAGGTAAACGGAATAAGTTATACTCTAGAAATGCTCTTTTTTCATTGTCACTGCAGGAATTTAGAGTTTATATAGAAAAGATCCAGCCGAACAAGTGAAAGCAGGAATAAGGCAATATAGCACCTAATATCAGAAGTAGAGTGAAGCTAAATGGAAAAAGAAAAGAAAACAAAGATCAAGGAAAAAGCTACAAAGGAAGGCCCAATTTAGAAAGAAAAACATAGTTGTTATGTTCAATTAGGAAATTTACATGTAAGTTAAAGTTTTATTTTATTAAAAATGGGAAAGGATGTAAGAGGGGAAAGGATAGATGTAGCTTGTAAACATGGTATTCCTCCGCCAAAAAAGAGGGCTATAATTAATAAACAAATTAAAAAAGAGATATATAGAAAAATATATAACATATTTATAAAGAGATTGATAGATAAATATTTAGAAAACTAGATAGAAAGATAGCTAGATAGATATATAGACAAATATATAAAGATATTTTAGACAAATCTATAGACAGATTGATATACGGACAGTTAGATAGATAGATAAATAGATAGATAGATAGATAAATAGATAAACAAATAGATAGACTAATAGAGAGATAGATAGATATATAGAAAGATAGTTTTATATATAGGCAAATAATTAAACAAACAATAGATAAATAGATAGATAGGCATATAAATAGTGAGAGAAATAGATAAATATATAGATAGATAGTTAGTTAGAAAGATATTTTGACAAGTAGCTATTTAAATAAAGACATATTTATAGACAGATTGATAGACAAAGAGTCAGACAAATAGATAAATATATTGTTAAATAAATAGATTTAGAGATAGATACACAAATTAATGGATAAATAAATATACATATAGATTGTTGGAAAGAAATAAAAAAATTAGAAATATAGATAGATTGATAGATAGATTGACACATAGATAGAGAAATTGATAAATATTTATATAGACACATAGATACAGAAATCAATAAATAGATATTTAGACAAATAGTTATCAAATAGATAGAAAGTCTAATAGATAGACAGATAGATACTTAGATAGCTAGATAGATAGATAGATTGATAGATAGATAGATAGATAGACAGATAGATCTACAGTCAGATATATAGATAGATATATATTTAAATACTCATATAGGTATACATATTGATAGACAAAGTAATATAATATTAATATATAGATTGATAGGCAGATTAATCGATAGATTGATAGATAGATTAATAGACAGATTAAATGACATATGATAGACAAATACATATACATATGATAGAAAGATAGAAGATATACAAATTATTAGATAGATTGATAGCCATATTGATAGAAGATAGATAGATGATTGATATAAGATAGGTAGATAGAAAATATTTAGCTAGATAGATTTTTAAATAGATAGATAGATAGATAGACAGTTAGATAGATAAATAGATCGATAGATATATAGTTAGCAAGATAGACATATTAATAAAAAGATATATAGATAGGTAGATAGTTAGTTAGTTAGAAAGAAGATAGATAGATAGATAGATAGAATGTCAGACAGATAGATAGACATATAGATAAATATAAAAATAAATAGATAGATAGATAGATAGAAAAATATATTTGATAGATATACAAATAGGTAGAGATAGATAGATAGATAGATAGATAGTCAAAACGACATACAAAAAGATAGATATATTACATACATATAAATAGACACATAGATAGATAGGGAAATGGATAGTTAGATAGATAGATAGACAAAGACCTAGATAGATAGATAGATAGATAGATAGAAAGACAAAGACATAGATAGATAGATAGATTGATTGATAAATAGATAGATAGATATACAAATAGATAGATAGACATATAGACAAACATATATAGAGATAAATAGATATATAGATAGAAAGAGGGATAGACACACAAATAGATAGATCGATAGATATATAGAAGGATAGATTTACATATAGATAGACAGATAGATAATAGATAGATAGATAGATCAATAGATAGACATAAAGGAAATAGATATATAGACATATTATAGATGGATAGATAGAATATTGATAGATAGATTGATCAAAAGATAGATCGATATATTGAAATATAGATAGATAAATAGATAGGTAGATAGATAGATAAACAAATAGATAGATAGATAGATAACAAATAGATAAATAGATTATTAGATAGATAGATAGTAGACAAATAGATATATAGATTGATAGATAGATTTATAGACAGGTCGATAGATAGAAAGAAAGATAAAAGATAGATAGATAGATAGATAGATGATAGATTTATAGACAATAATAGATAGATATATAGATAAATAGATAGATAGATCAATGGATAGATAGATAGAATGATAGATAGACTGATAGATAGGTAGATTAATAAATATATTGATAGATCATTTAGATAGACTGATATATAGATAGACTGACTGATTTATTTATTTATTGAAATATTGTAGACTGATATATAGCAAAATAAATATACTGACTTTAAATATAGTTACAGTGACAGATAGATAGATTTATAAATAGATTGATTGATAGATAGATAGATAGGTAGATAAATATACAAATACATAGACTGATAGATAAGCAGGTACATAGATAAACAAATAGATATGCACATAAATAGACAGATCAATAGACATACACATTGATAGATAGATAGATAGATAGAAAGATGGTTAGATGGATATATAGATAAATAGATAGATAATTAAATAAATATATTGATGGATAGATAAATAGATAAATAGTCATATAGATAGATAGATAGTTAGATAGTCAAATAAACAAATAGATACACAAATAGATACTCAAATTGATAGTTTGATTTATAATCAAATTGATAATTAGATTTATTGATATAATTTTACAAATGGTATTCCTCCGCCAAAGAGAGGGTGATAATTAATAAATAATATAAAAAAAAGATTTATTGATATAATGATATACTGATTGATTAACAGATATATAGACAAATAGATAGATAGATAGACACATAGATAAATAGATTGATAGATAGATAGTAAATTAAATAAAAATATTTTTAGATAGATTGATAGATAGATAGTTAGATGGATATATAAATAGATCCATAGATACATAGATAGTTATATAAATATACTGATAGATAGTTAGATAGATTAATAGATAGATAGATAACTATATAGATAGATAGTTAGTTAGAAAGAGAGAGACACACTGATAGATAAATCGATAGAATGATAACTAGACAGATAAATAGAGAGATAGATAGATTGATTGTATATAGACACATAGATAATAGATAGATGGATAGAAAGATGAATAGAGATAGAAAGATAGAAAGATAGATAGGTAGTTAGATAGATAGTCATATAGACATAAAGATAGGCAGATAAATAGCAAATAAATAGACATATAGATATACAGATAGGTATACATATAAATAGATAGAAAGATAGTTAGATTGATATATTGATTTATAGACAGATTAATATATAGATTGATAGACATATTGATTGATATATTGATAGATAGATTTAAAGATAGATTTATAGATAAATTAATATACAGATTTATAAATAGTTTGATAGATTCATTAATAGATAGATAGATTGATAAAAAGAATGATAGGCAGAGAGATGTAGAGATTGATATACATATAGATACACAGACAAATAGATAGATAGATATATAGACAGATAGATAAATTGATAGATTGACTGATATATATATTTTTAGATAGATAGAGAGATAAATAGATACATAGATAGATTGATAAATAGATACATAGACACAAAGATAGATAGATAGATAGACAAATTGATAGAAATAAAGATAAATAGATAGATAGACTTGTAAATATTAAATAAATATATATAAATATAGATATATAGTTAGACAAATATATATAAAGATAGATAAATGATAAATAGATAGAGAGACAAACAAATAGACAGAGATATAGACAAATAGATAAAGATATGGAGAAAAAGACAGATAGATATCCATATAGATATAGATATATAGACAAATAGATAGACAGACATATAGGCAGTTAGATAAATAGAAAGATAGATAGACATATAAACAAACATATAGATAGATAGATAAATAGATAGTCAGGAAGATAGATAGATAGATAGACAGATAGATAGATAAACATACAAATAGTCAGATAGATAGAAAGACAGATATGCATACATATAGATAGATAGATAGACAGATAGATAAATTGATAGATAGATTAACAGATAAAGAGAGAGTTAGAAAGATACATAGACAAATAGGTAGATTGATAGATAGACATATAGATAGATGGATTCGTAGATTGATTGATAGACAGATAAATAGATTCATTGAAAGATAAGTTGATAGACAGTTTGACAAATAGTTAGATAGATAAGCAGATTGATTTGAAGATAGATAGATAAATATATACATAGAGAGATAGATACATAAATTTTTACATAGATAGATAAAAAATAGACAAAGAGATAGATAGACACTTAGAAAAATAGATAGATAGACATATATATAGATTGATAAATTGAAAAATTGATAGAAAGATAGATAGACAATAGATAGACAAACTGACAGGCAAGAAGATAGATAGATAGATAGATAGATAGAATGATAGACATACAGAATGATGGACAAATAGATAGATAAATAGATTGCTTGTCATATAGAGTTAGATAAATAGACAGACAGACATATATTCAGATAGATAGATAGATAGACATAAAATATGAAGATAAATAGATATAAATATATACATATATACACACACACACACACACACACACACACAAATAGATAGATAGACTGATTGAAAGATAGATAAATATACAGACAAATAGACAGACAAATAAATACATAAATAGAAATATAAATAGAAAGATACATAGATAGCTAGATAGATAGATGGATATATATATGGATAGATTGTTGTATAGATAAAAAAATAGATAGATGGATCGAAAAATCAATAGATAAACATATAAATCATCTGATAGGTAAATGGACTGATATAAGGATAGATAGATTGATAAATAGACTGAAAAATTGATAGATATATACACTGATAGATAAATGGATAGATAGACATATAGATATACTGATAGATAAAAAAATCAATAGAAATATAGATAGATAGACATATAGATAGACAGATTGATAGATATACAATTTGGTAGACAAATTGATATGCAAATAGATAGATAGATAGATAGATATATAATTAGACAGATAGATAGTCAGATAGATAGACAGATTAATAGATAAGTAGTTAGATAGATAAATATACAAATAAATAGACATATAGTTAGACATATATATAAACAAATTGATAGACTGATCATTACACAGATACTTAGAGAGATAGATAAATAGATAGATAGACAAATAGATAGATAGATATATAAAAAATAAAAAAATAAAGATAGATGGATTGATAAATAGATAGATAGAAAAATAGATTGACATATATATAATATATAGATAAATATATATATATATATAGATAAATAGATAGATATATAAATAAATAGATATATACACTTATATATAGATAGATAGCGAAATAGATATTAAGATTATTAGACATATATATATATATATATATAATAGATATAAAGATATATAGATAGATAAATAGATAGACTTATAGATAAACAAATAGTTACATATTACAAACAAAATCATTAATTGCAAGGAAAATTTTTCTAGCTTTTTAGGCTTTTCCGTTGCTAGAATAGAATAAAGATGAATTAATGATGGGAATTATCCCAAGCTAATGTGCTCATCACAAAATATGAACAATAAAAAAAATTTTTTAGCAAATTTTATAATGATGCAAATTTCCAAGCTAATTATATTTTTTCTCTTGTTAATATTAATCTTAATTAAGAATAATAATTAATAATTTTCAACTAAATAGGCATAGAATCATCCCTTGCAAAATTAGTAAGGGAAAAATCTTTAGCTATTTTCATTCCAAATCTATTTTCATAATTTTATTTTGTACATATAATTTCATTACATATTTTTAATATTTTATATTAAATTAAATTAAAACATATACTGTAAACCATTTTTTATAATTAATAAAAACCAAAAAAAATCATAAATGATTATGATACAAAAAGATATTTGGTTAAAACAAAAACTTAACATAGGTATATAATCATTTAAAACTAAATCATCATCTTCATCATTAGCTTGTTAATTTGTCCATGACTCTCCTACGTGGGTACTCAGCTTCATTTTGGTGTACTATCTTTCTCAGCAAGGCTGCTAACTGTGACTCCATATAGGTCATCTACTATTGCATTGCATTCTTATTTTATTTTATCTCATCATTTACTTCTTTAATTTTTTTGCATATACATCAATTTAAACTTAAATGATACGAAGGATGGCAACTAAATAATTTAGCAAAAATTATAAATATGACCATCACTTATATAGTATTTACCAATAAGCATGATTAATTGTGACTGAGAGAATAATGGAATATTGTGGTGCATATATAGTATTTACCAATTATTGTGCATAATTTCATCCATAAACAAATATTGATGCATGCAATAATATTGATGCTATCTGATATGTCTTTTCTTCCTACAATATCAACATTATATAAATAATATTTTGTATTTACATATTCATAAGATACAAAAACTTTTTTAATTGACACCAAGAGTAGACCAGTGTCACTCACAAATACACACCAAACCTTTTGTAAACTTTTTAGCTTCTCCTCCTTTTATGCTATTGTGCATGCCTAGTTTGCACAGTATGAGTTAGGATTTGGTACTGAGTAAGGAGCAAAAAATTGCTAATTTAAGCAACCCTCATTTGAAATGAAACAACTAGTGATACTAGGGCACAATGAGCACATTTATTTTCTTCAAAAAAAAAGTTACAGCGTAGCTAGCACCAAAAGTAGTGCACATGTGCACTATGCTATTTTAGTGCACATGTAGACTACGTTGTTATAGTGTACATGTTCTATCTCTAAAAACATTCAAAACTACTCACAAAAATAAAAGATTTTGTAGATTATATGATGAATCAATTACAGCAAAAAAAGGCATAACTAACTTCCAGATTTTCTGTAATGGGAGAAACATGTAGATGGCTATGAAGCCATTTTTTATTTGTCATGTGCTACAAATGGTTGATTGACCCACTTTTGATTAAATCCCCTTACTTTAAATCTGTCACTTATAGTTCATGCCTAACAATCTAGATAGGGAATCTCACTTCATATATACATGTATGTGTATATATGAATATGTATATGTTTATATTTATATATATAAATATCTATGTGTACATATGTATATATGCCTACCTATATATGTGTGTGTGGAATTACTATTAAGACATTTCTAGTGATCATCTATATATATGTATGCATGTATGTACATGTGTATCTGTGAATTTGTAGATATGCATCTGTATATATGATATGTCCACACAAAAACACACACATATATACATATGTATCTTAGTGAGTATAAATGTATTTATCTATGCATGTCAAACACATATATGTGCTGTGTGCAAGTGTATGTAAATTCGTATACATCCACACATGCATGTGTATTGGGTGTTAGGATATCTACAAAATAGTAATAAAATAGTATTGCAAGTAGTACAAACAAGTTTAAAAAATCAACAAAATAAAATTAAGCATCTACAAACATCATCATCAATAGAAAAACTCAGTTTCAACATTAATGGCAACAACTATATAAATTTCATGAAACTCAAGTTCTTGTTGTTGGGAATATTATTGCTCATTGTGTATCTTCGACAATTTATTTTTTAGATTCCCACATGATGACTATAAACAAGATATTGAGAAATTATCTATAATCAAAAAAAAACTCCATAACTCTCTTTCTACATTGTCTCCCTTGTTCTTTATCCATCTACAACCCTAATTTAGCACTATTTAATGTATACTCAAGATGAGTTGGTCTTGCTCATAATCATGAGTCTACCATTGCTATTCCTGGACTGATTCTAGATGAAAATCTTTATTTTACTTTCAAACCAATATGCAGGATGAATACTAATTCAGAGAATTATGGAGCTTTGCAGCATATAATAGCATTTACCAATCATTCTGCAAAATTTCATCTATGCAACAAATATTGTATTTCCAACATACTATTTTAGAACATGGAAGAAATCAAATAATTACCCAGTAGCTGTTGGAATCATCAACCAGAGAGAATCCAATAACAGATTACTAACCACTACTTGAGCCATATGGCACATCATGAGAATGAAGCTTGTATTTCGTCTGGGCACTAGAGAGCCCACCTAGGCACTGGAGCCGTGGCAGCACGAGGAGCACTTACACTGACCCCAACATCACCATCAGCTATTAGTCCTCTGCTCAACTTTCATCCAGCTTGAATTATTAATAGCTACAGCTAGTACTTCATTAACAAGATTATCAAAATGACCATAATCAGGAAGTAAAGTGAACTCGCCATAACTCATATTGATGAGATTACATTTATGCTGCATAAATAAGGTGGCAGTGTGGCATGTGCCATGTGACAATGTGTGCAATGGATGCGTGTGTGGAAAGGTAGTGGGCAGTTATATGCATGTAGTCTGGCATGCTTTGTGAGGTAGTGAGGGAAGTGAATGCATGTAGTGTGTTTTGGTAGTGTGCAAAATAAATATAGTGCTGAAAAATTTTTAAAAAGAATAATAAATTATTTAGTGTGTGTATTATATTTTGGCTGATATATATTTTGGCTGCACTTTGTGTTGTCTCGCACTAAAGGAAGTAACCTGGCTTTCTTCTAATCACATCTAGCTCTTCTCTTTTCAGTGCAGGCTCAAACTGCATCAATTTTAAGGCTTAAACAGCACAACACAAACACAAAAACTTTCATTTCGTAGTTAAAACATTTCAAAAAAAATCAAAATCAAAATTAAAATCAAAAACCAAAACCAAAACTTGCATGAACATTTGACACTCAAGTCGTCAACTTCCAAAAAAATCACTTTCAAAGAACAAAACCAGAATCAAAAAAAATGATGCCACCAAAAAAATCTCTTCATGTTTAGCTACACATAGGCAAAAATAATGTTTCCGCAAGTTGCTCATTATTCCTTCTTAAAGAAGTGAGGAGATAAGAGCTTTGAGACTGAAAATCCGATGAAAGACTTGCATTGGAGTAGCTCTTTCAACTTATCATCGTATATTATTTTCTACCTATCTTATAGATCCATTTAAAAACAAGAACATTTAATGATTAATTGAAATAGAAGAATAACACCACGGATTCTCAACGGGGGAGGGTGAAGACGATGGAAGTTTGCATACCTATAGATTATGTCTTGTTATATAGTCTCACATCTTCTTTACAACATCAGAATGAGATTATGCATCTTCACCTATACTAATAAATTTTATGAGAGCGTCTAAAAGATAAACTAGGAAGCCAGAAATCTAAATGTTTTGAAATAAATAACAAAAACCAAAAACAATTTATAAATAATTCTGATACAAAAGTTACATGGTTAAACCAAAAACATAACATAGTTTCAACAATATTTAAAACAAAAGCATCCTCATAATTAGCTGGTGCATTTGCTACATTACAGATTCCTAGCATTCCAAATATAGACTACTTAGAGATACAACGAATTATAGACATCAATTAATACCTAATCAATACAAAGGATGTAAACTAATTAATTTAGCATAAATTATAGATAAGACCATCACTTGTATAATATTTTCTGATTAAATATTTAATATAAAGCTACATTATGGAAAGAGTAGCTGGAGAAGCCTTTTTTTCACAATGCCAAAATAGCCTGTGTGACAAAAAAATGGCATTAAATCAAAGTCAAAATTTTGAAAGTCATTATTAAATGACGTGTTTCATCTTGTTTTATTTTTTGTTTTGATTTAGTTGTACAATATTATTTTTGATAATTTCTAATTTTTAGTATATGTGACAAAAAAATTGCATGTTTTTTGTGTACAGAAGAAATTTATCCTAATAATTTAGTAATTTACATAAAGATTATTTACATATACATTAATTTATACCTAAATAATGTGAAGGAAGTGAGCTTATTAATTTGGCAAAAATTATAGATATGACCATCACTTATATATTTTTTCCAATTACATATTTTAAAATAAAGCTACATTATGGCAAGAGCAACCCGAGGGGGCTTTTTTTCATAATGCCTAAATAGTCCGTGTGACAAACAAATGGCATTAGATCATAGTCAAAATTTTGAAAGTCATTATTAAATGACGTGTTTCATTCTTAGCATCTTTCAAAGTTATTACATCACATTATCAAAAATTTTAAATCTCTATAAATCTTTATTTTTTTTCTAATCATATTGTAAGATGTTAAGATTTGTACTAATTAAAATGATGAAATTTCTAATAAAGAAGTTTTTTACCCATAAATTTCTCTCTAGGTATTATTCCTATACTATCAAATTTATTGAGTTCAAATAGTCATGAAATTCAAGAGCAAGATATCTTTCATATTAGAAAAAATATAATGAGAAAACATCTTATTCAAACCATTGATAAGTCTCATGTAGAGACTAAATGATCATAAAGATGATTTTGTTAAATTTAATTTTTCAATTATTCTCTGAATGATATAACAAAGTTATACTATATATTCTATCAAAGAAATTTTATATTTCTCTAAATTTCCTATTCAATCAAATTCGAGATACCACAAATTTTTTTTCAACATACCCTTGCATTATGAATAACAACATATCATGTGAGAAGAAATGCATGACCTTCACTCTATCTATATACTATTATACTTAAGAAGTTATCACGGGTGATTTATTTGGTAATTTTAAATAAAAATAATAATACTTCTAAAAAAACTTGAGAATGAAAAACGCATAAAACAACCTCCCAATTTTCATGAAGGTGCCAAAATGGATTTTATTGAGCTAAAGTAGTCTTTGAGAACTTAGTTTTATAATTTTTTTTCAATTATAACTTATTTTTTGTTACACAAATATATTTCAAACATCTCTCATTTATTGGACTTCTCATATTAGAATTATCTTTTTATTTATTCATATTTATCATTTTTATAAATAAATGATCATTTGGTAAATAACCACATTAAATATGTGATGAATGATAAAAATCATTCCACTCAATGTTCCTTATAAATTTAATTTGTAAGTATATAAACAAACTTTATAAAGATCATTATTACCATCATTATATTTTATCATGTTGTTTCATAAATATTATATTATTATTACTATATATGAAATAAATTTTTTCTGATATAATTTCAGATAAAATACCTTGTAAGTCGTAGGTACTTTCTTGAAATTATAATTATAGGTCATCAAAATATAATTTTATTTTGACAATAAAATGTTATAAATATTTTTGCAAAATTAAACTCTTAGATAGTACATTAAATTCACTATCAAACAATTATTATCAAATATATTATATTATCAAAATAATAAGTTATTTTTGAGAGTATACTCGATAGTCACATATGAACATTATTCTTTAAAAAATTTAATATTTAATGAAATCTCTAATACTTCATATTTCTTCTAGAAATTATACTGATACTCATGAGATTGATTATTCAAATTATAGTTTGATATCAACAGCCAAAGAAAAAAAAGTATTATAAATTATTATATTTATTTTATAAATAATTGTATCTCTTAAAAAAATAAAAGATTAAAAATAATTCCATGATTTTGTGCAAAGATAAATTGTCACATCATAAATACTCTAACTTATAAGCTTTTTTGAATTATATATTTGATTAGAGAGAGTGAATTTTCAATTTCTTTAAAAATATTATTCTTTATTATGACAATGATGGAATCATACACATAGTTTCCAAAGGCATTTTGTACGAAAAAATAAAACATATAGATATTAATTTTCAATTCATCAAAAAATACAAAATAAAATAGGTTGAGTATTATTGTTCATACTTGTATTCAAGATCAGGCTCAAACATTTTTACTAAGCACTATAATGATTACCATTTTTTTTGAGTTGAGTATATATAATATAATATATATTCATATACCAGCTTGATAAGATTCAATGAGATCTTGACATGATATTTCTATCATACCATGTGTCAATTATTAAAAAGAGTATTTTTATCAATCACATATATTTTTTTAGAGAACACGTCACCTCAAGTTGGTAATTTATTAATGCTTTTCTTTTACAACAAAAAAAATGGAGAAACTAATTGGCATTTTTAAATGATCAAGATAGACAACTAGAAAAACTGAGTTCATGTTTTTGGGCAGAACTTACATATCAAAGAGCTTTCCACCAATGCTTGTGTTGAAAATTAGAACATAGAAATTGATCTATTGTTCATTAATGTCATCCAACATATCTAGTCGGAGTATTAACTCGACCTGCTTAGGTGAATGTCTGGGAACTCAGCCATGTTTTACCAAAAAAATGAAACAAAAAAATTCTACAGTGAAATTGAAGGCGTGAAACCTGACACCCAGAAATCTGACATGTTTAGTTATGTTATTCTTGTTAATTTTATAAACACTTTTTTTATATTCCACCTCTGACAAGAGAAAACAAATCAAAGATTCACAATGTGTTCTACTCATTGAATTACCAACAAACACAATCCTCTTATTCCTCAATCTTTCTAAAATATCTTGCACATCTAACCTAGGAATATGACAGTCCGCAGGTTTCATCTCTACCTCACATACTGCCTATCCTTCCTTCCATTTCCCAGACAAATAAATCCCTGCATTACAAAAGGGCATTCTGAAGCATTGTGAAGAGGATAGCTATTATCTACGATCCAATTTCAATTAAAGTGACAATTCCCCAAAGAATCATTATATTTTGAAACCGAAAGCTCATGTTGTCCAAGTGTCAGGCTCGTTAGGACATAAATATAGCTCCCACAAATAGCAAGTGAAAAAGAGACACATAGTCTTATCACAACAAGTACACAAAACCTTTGAAAGACTGAATTTGATTGATATTGCACTTTTGAAGTTGCAATGGTCAAAGATTTAGGGCTAAGAATCACTATTCCACTTTGATTGAATGATTTTCTCTTGCCAAAGGCATTTGCCATCTCATCAGATGATAGTGCTATTATTCTTTAGGATACACGTACACTGAGAGGAAAATAATCGAAGATTACTATTAGTAAAGATATCTCAAGTACAGAATTGGTTCAAATCAAAAAATGCTTATCTAACCGCAAACAAATGACATACTAACTTGACGAGATAGATTCAAACGGATTGATCCATTCTAAGACAAAAATCAAAGAAAGAATTGCTCGCATTTAACACTTAGAGAAATGTTTGATGGTGATCATTTAGGGCACCTAGATAATGGGAAAAACTGGAAGAAACAAGGCACAATCATTGATTGAGAAGGAATTTTTAAGAAGTCACATGTACTCCTGCATATCTATACATTAAGCACAATGGGATGATATCGAAGTGAGTTGTGATAGAGGTGATGAGGAACAGAGAGCCAGGAGAATGGAGACCATGATCGGCCCTACGACAGTGAGGGATTCATGATTCACAGTTAAGAAAACTAGCTTCCAGGCACCAGAATCCAGTAGCACAATTCAACAAAATTTACTTTTTTTTTTCTGAATGAATAAGTAAAATAGATTCAAATTTAAAATATTTAATAAAAAAACTCTCATACTATTTATGTTTTTAAAAAATAGCATCAAAACTAAAAATATATTGATACTCTTAAATGAAATTACTTTTTTAAAAATGTCATGTCAACATTAAAAAATAAAAAAAAGAAGAGTGTATTGATTATACCACATATCATATACTATATTCATCATGTTTTGTTATATAAACATTATAAATATGTTTAGATAAATAAAAAAAAATAAAAAAAATAAAAAAAATAAAATAATAAAATAATAAAATAATAAATAAAAAATAAATAAAAAAATTTAAAAATTAAAAAAAATTAAAAAATTAAAAAAAATAATAAAAATAAAAAAATAAAAAAAATATAACAAAATATAACAAAATATAACAAAATAAAAAATAAAAAATAAAAAAATAAAAAAAATAAAAAAAATAAAAAAATAAAAAAAATAAAAAAAATAAAAAAAAAATAAAAAATAATAAAAATATATATAAATAAATAGACAAATAATTAGACAAATAAATAGATAGATAGATAGATAGATTGATTGATTGATAGTCAAATATTTAGATAAATAGATAGATAGATAGATAGATAATAGATATATAGATATAGAGACAAATTGATAGACAAATATATAGACAACAGACAGACAGATACATAGATATACAAATAGATAGAAAGATAGACACATAGATAGATAGAAAGATAGATAAATAGATAGATATATAAATAGATAAATAGATAAATAGATAAATAGATAGAGAGTTATAATAATATATAGATAAATAGATAGATAGATAAATGGATTGATTGAGAGAGACAAATAGATATATAAATATATAGACAAATAAATATATAGATATACACATAGATAGATAGATTATAGACAAATAGATATACATATAGATAGAAAGATAGATAGACATATAGATTGAGAAATATATAAACAGATATATAGATAGATAGATATATATATATATATATATATATATATAGACAAATAGATGGATAAATAAAAAGATAGATAGACAAATAGATAGATAAATATATTGACAGATGGATAGATAGATGGATAGATAGATAGATAGATAGACAGACAAATAAATAGATAAATGAATAAATAGATTGTTAAATAGATAGACAAATAGATAAATAGATAGAAATAGAACAAATAGATAGATTGATAGACAAATAGATATACATATATATAGACATATAGATAGACAACTAGATAGAAAGATAGATATACAGATAGATAGATAGAAAGATTGAAAATAGTTAGATAGATAAATGGATAGATACATAGATAGATAGATATATTGATAGATATGTAGATATATAGATAAATACAAAGATAGATAGACAAATAGATTGAAAAATAGACAGATAGATTGATTGATAAAAGATAGGTAGACACATAGATAATAGATAAATATAGAGATAGAAAGATAGCGAGATAGATAAATATATAGATAGATAGATAAATAGATATATAGATAGATAGATAGATAGATTATTAGAAAGAAAAAAGATAGATAGATAGATAGATAAAAGGTAGATAGATAAATAGATAAACTAAAAGATAGAAAGTGATATAGATAGACAAATAGATAGGCATATAGATAGATAGAGATTTAGACTAAAAGATAGACATATAGACAGACAGATCGATAGATAGATAGATAGACAGACATATTGATTGACATATTGATATATAAATAGAAAGATAGACAGATAGATAGATAAATAGATAGATTGATAGAAAGATAAAGATAAAGATATATAGATGGATATATATATATATATATATATATATAAACAAATATATAGTTAGATAGATAGCCATATAGATAGATAGATACATAGATAGATAGAAAGATATATACATATAGAGAGAAATAAAAAAATAAATAGACAAATAGATTAATAGATATATAGATAGATATATAGACAATAGATAGACAAATAAATAGATAGATAGTTAGATATATAGATAGATAGATATATAGACATATAAATAGATAGATAAATAGATAGATGGATGGATGGATAGAAAGATAGACAAAAATATACAAAAAGATAGGTTGATAGATAGATTGGCAGATAGACAGATAGATAGATAGATAGATATATAGATATGAAAAATAAATAGATAGATAGGCAGATAAATAGACAGATAAATATATAGAAACATAGATTGATAAATAAATAAATAGAAAGAAGGATAGATACTTAGTTAGATAGGTAGATAGATAGATAGATAGATAGACAGATAGACAGATTGATATATATATATATATATATACACACAAACATATAGATTGATGGAAAGATAGACAAATAGTTAGATATATACATAGACATAAAGATTAAAAGTTAGAAATATAGTAAGTCAGAAAGATAGCCAGAAAGATAGAAAGTTAGAAAAATAGATAAACATAAAGATAGACATAAAGATAAAATTTAGATATGACAGATAGTTATATAGATATATAGATAGATAGATAGATTGATTGATTGACAAATAGATAGGTAGATAGATAAATAGCTAGAAAGATAAATTGACATATAGATAGACACATTGATTGACAATAGTTAGAAATATAAATATTTAGATAGATAGATAGATCAGAAGGTAGATAGATAGATAGATAGACAGATAGATAGACATATAGATAGAGAGATAAATAGAAAGATAGATAGACAGATAGATAGATAAATAGATAGTTAGATAGATAGATAAATATACAAATAGATAGACAGATAGATAGACAAATAGATAGATAGGTAAATAGATAGATATATAGATAGACAAATAGATAGAAAGATATATAGATAGATATATAGATATATAGATACGCAAATAGATACATAGAGATTGATAGATAGATAAATAGATTGATAGATAGATACATATAAAGAGAGATAGACAAATAGATAGACAAATAGATATAGATAGATATATATACAAATAAATAGACGAATAAATAGATAAATAGTTAGATATGTAGATAGATAGATATATATATACATATAGATAGATAGATAAATAGATAGATGAATGGATCGAAATATAGATAGACGAAAAAATACACAAAAGATAGACTGATAGATAGTTAGGTAGATCGTCAAATATATAGATAGATATATAGATATGACAAATAAATAGATAGATAGTCTGATAAATAGATAGATAAATATATAGAAAGATAGATCGATAAATAAATAGATAAAAAGATAGATAGATACTTAGTTAGATAGGTATATAGATAGATAGATAGATAAATATATATACACAAACATATAGATTGATGGAAAGATGGACAAATAGTTAGATATATAGATAGACAGAAAGATAGCAGAAATATAGAAAGTTAGAAAAATAAATAGACATAAAGATAGACAAAAATATTGAGAGATAGTTATATAAATACATAGATAGATAGATAGATAGGTTGATTGACAAATAGATAGATAGATAGCTAGCTAGACAGATAAATTGACATATAGATAGACACATAGATTGACACGTAGTTAGACATATAAATAGATAGATAGATAGATAGATCAAAATTTAGAAAATAGATAGATTGATATACATATAGATAGACATATAGATAGAAAGATTGATTGATTGATAGTTAGATAGATAGATAGATATTAAAATAGATAGACATATAGATAGAAAGATTGATTGATTGATAGTTAGATAGATAGATAGATATTAAAATAGATAGCCAGATAGATTGACAAATTGATACATAGATAGATAGACAGATCGATAGATAGATAGATAGATAGATAGATAGACATATAGATAGATAAATAGAGGCACAAAGAGATATACAGATAGATAAATAGATAAACATATAAATAGATAGATAGATAGATAGATAGTTAGATAGATAGATAGACAAGTAGATAGTCAGATTGATAGACAGATAGTTTGATATATATATATATATATATATATATATATATATAAACATATAAAATAGAAATAGATAGATAGATATATAGAGAGATAGATAGACATATAGATAGATAGATAGATTGATTGATATAAAAATAGTTAGATAGATGGATAGACAAATATATATTTATATATATACACACACACAGATAGATATATAGAAAGATAAATAGTTAGTTAGATAGATAGATAAAAAACATATAGGGATAGATCTTTAGACAGATAGATTAATATATACATCGATAGATAACTAGATAGATTGATGGATAGATAGACTAATAGTTAGGCTGATTGATTGATTGGCAAAATGATAAATAGATTAATAGATAGATAGATATACATATAGAAAGACATACAGATAGAAAAATATATAGATTGATTAATAGACAGATAGATAGAAAAATAGAAATATAGATAGATAGATAGCTAGACAGATAGTTTGACATATAGATTGACAAATAGATAAATGGCTAGATTGACAAAAAGTTAGACTGATAAATATATAGATAGATAGATAGATAGATAGACAGATAGATAGACAGAAAAATATACATATATATGCATAGATAGATAGATGGAAGATATAATTATTTAGACATATAGATAAAAAGAAAGAAAGAATAATAGAAAGATTTATAGATATATAGATATATAGATGGATAGTTAAATATATAGATAGATAGATAGATAGACAGATAGTTAGATCGATAGAAAGTTAAATAGATAAACAAATTTATAAAAATAATAATAGACAAATGGATAGATTGATTGATAGAATGATTGATCGATCATTTGATAGATAGATTAATAGAAAGAATATTAATTACATTATAGACAAATTGATAGATAGATTACTAGAATAATTGATAAACAGAGCCATAGACAGAAGAATAGCTAGATAGATCGATAGATAGACAGATAGACCGATAGATAGACAGACAAATAGACAAACAGATAGAAGATAGATAGATAGATAAAGTTATAGATAAGTAGATAGACAGATAGATAGGCCAAACAAATAGTTAGATAGATTATATAGATAGATAGATGGATAGATAGAAAAATAGATAGAAAAATAGATAGGCATATAGACAATCAAATAGATAAATACATAGATAGACATATATACAAAAAGATTGATAAATAGATAGACACACGATAGATAAATAGATAGATAAAAGTTAATTAGACATGCAAATACAATAGTCAAAAGATTGATAGACAGGTAAATAGAAATATAAAAAGACAAATATAAAGATAGATAGATTGACACATAGATTGTTGCATAGATAGATAAATAGATATTTTGGATATATAGACGGATAGAAAAACATATAGATAGAAAGATGGATATATAGAAGGTTAGATGGATGTGTATAGATAGACGGATAAATAGACAATCTGATAGATATGTACACATATAAATAGATTGATAAATATATAGAAAGATAGTTAGATTCATAGATGAATGATATATAATTCATAGTTAGATTGATCAGATAGATTATAGGGAGATTGATAGATAAATTGATAGATAGATAGATAGATAAATAGATATACAGATCAAAATTCTGATAGATAGATTGATAGATATACTGATAGATATGCAAAAAGATAACCATATATATATATATATCGACATATAGATAGACAGACAGATAGATAGATAACTAGACATATAAATAGATGATAGATATAAAGATATATAGATAGATAGATACATAGATTAATCGATAGAAAGATATATAGATAGATTCGCACATAGAAGACAGATAGATAGATAGATCGTTAGATAAATAGATAGACAGAAAGATTGGTAGACAGATAGATAGACAAATATATAGAGATTTTGATATATAGATAGATATATAGATAGATAGATAGAAAACACATATATAGACAGACAGACAGATAGATAACATATATATAGACAGACTTATAGATTGATACATAGATAGATAGATAAATAATAGATAGATAGACAGATACATTTACTAACATATAGATAAATAGATAGATAGGTAGAAAATTATATAAGTTGATTGACATACATATATAAAGATTGATAGATAGAATGATAGATTGTCAGATAGATTGATAGAGAAGCAGAAAGATAGATAGATAGATAGTTAGATAGATAGATTGACTGACATATTTATAAACAATTAGAAAGAGACATGTATAGATAGACATTTGAATAAATAGATAGAAAACAGACAGATAGACAATAAGATAGATAAACATATAGACAAAGAGATAGACAAATAGATTGATAAATAAATAGACAAACAAATAGATAGATAAAAAGGTAGATAGACATGAAAATAAAAGTTGGATAAAAAGAATGATAGACAAGTAGATAGACAAATAGAAAGACAGATATAAAGATAGATTGATTGACACTTAGATTGTTGGATAGATAGATGAATAGATCGTTGGATATATAGAAGGATAGATAAACAGATAGGACGATAGATAGATAGATGGATAGTTAGATAAATAAATAGACAATCAGATAAATATATAAATAGATAAATAGATAGATAGATAGTTAGATTGATAGATATATTTATAGATAGATTCATAATTTGATTGATCGATAGATTATAGGCAGATTAATAGACAAATTGATAGATAGATTGATAAATAGATATACATATAGATTTACTGATAGATATACAGATATATAGATAGATAGATATATATATATATATATATATATATATTGATAGATATATGAATAGAGAGATAGATAGAGATATAGAAAGACATATAGATAGATAGACAGACATATAGATAAATAAATCGACATATAGATAGAAAGATAGATAGATAGAGATATAGATAGATAATTATAGAGATTATTAGATAGTAAGATAGACAGATAGATAGACAGATAGATAGACAGATAGATAGATAGATAGATTGTTAGATAGATAGGTAGATAAAAAATATAGACAGATTAGTAGACCGATTGATAGACAAATATATAGAGAGTTTGATATATAGATGGGTAGATAGACAAAAAATAGAAAGATAGAGAGACAAATATATATACAAATAGTGAGATAAACAAATATACACATATATAGACAGACATATAGATAGATAGATAGATAGATAGACACATATATAGACTGACTGATAGATAGATACATAGAAAGATAGATAGATAAATAGATAGATAAATAGATAGATAGACAGATACATTGACAAACATATAGATAAATAGATAGATAGATAGAAAATTAAATAATTTAATAGACAAACATATATATAGATCAATCGACATAATGCTAGATAAATAGAATGATAGATAGACAGATATACCGATAGATAGCCAAGTAGATAGATAGACAGATAGAGAGAGAGCAATACTGATAGATAGATAGATAGATAGACAGATAGATTGACAAAGAAATAGATAGATAGATATATAGAGAGATAGATGGATAGATAAATAAATAGATAGACAGCAAGACAATCATATAGATAAATAGATAGACAAACAAATAGACAAACAGATGATAAATAGATAGATAGACTAATAGATAGATAGATAGACATGCAAATATAATGTAAGATAAAAAGATTAATAGACAGGCAGATAAACAAATAAAAAGAAAGATATAAAGATAGATAGATTGAAACATAGATTGTTTGATAGATAGATGAATATATAGTTGGATATATAGATGGATAGATAGATAGATATATGGATTGATGGATGGATAGATAGATAGATGGATAGATGGATGAATAGATAGACAGATTGATAGACAATCAGATATATATATACATAGATAAATAAATATATAGACAAATAGATAGTTATATTGATAGATAGATTCATAATTAGATAGATAGATAGATTATAGGTAGATTGATAGACAAATTGATAGATAAATTAATAGATAAATAGATATACAGATTGATATATAGATAGATAGATTGATATATCTACAAATAGATATATGGAAATATAAATATGTAGAAAGACAAATAGATAGACAAATAGATAGAGAGATAAATAATTATATAGATAGATAGATATATTGTTAGATAGATAGATAGATAGATTAATTAAAGATTGATAGATTGATTTATAAACAAATTGATTGATAGATTGATAAACAAATTGATATACAAAACCATAGATAGACAGATAGATAGATAGATGTACAATAGATAGATAGATAATTTAATAAACAAATAGGTAGATAGATAGATATACATATAGATATATAGATAGATAGATAAATAGATAGATTGATAGATATATAGGCAAATAGATTGATAGATAAATAGACAAATAAATAGATTGATAGATGATTGATTGATTGATAGCAGATAGATAGATAGAAATATAGATAAATACATAGATAGACAGATTGATAGACAGATATATAGATAGATGATAGATAGATAAATAGATACATATTTATACAAATAGATAGAAAAATAGATAAATACAGAGATAGACAAAATATATAATAGATAGATAGATAGATAGATAGTCAAATTGATAGATAGGTAGACATGTGGATATATATATATATTGATAGATATATAGATAGACAGATAGATTGGCAAATAGATAGACATATAGATAGACAAATAAATAGATATATAAATAAACATATAGATAGATAGATAGATAAAGAGATATATAGACAGATATATACATGGATTAATAGAAAGAAAGCTAGACCGACAGATATATATATATATATCGATAGATAGATAGATTGACAGATAGATAGACAGATTGGTAGACAGATAGATAGTCAAATATATAGAGAGTTAGATATATAGATAAATAGCAAGATTGATAGAGAGATAGATATACAAAAAGTGATATAGATAGATAGACACATATATAAATAGATAGATATATAGATAGATAGTCACATATATAGACAGACTAATAATATATAGATAGATAGATAGATAGATAGATAAATTGATAGATAGACTACTACATACACAAACATATAGGTAAATAGATAGATAGATAGATAGATAGTAAATTAGATAATTAGATAAATAGACATATATAATGATTGATATACCAAATGATAGATAGCTAGATAGATCCACATATATACAGACAGACAGACAGACAGATAGATAGATAGATAGATAGATAGGTATATAGATAAATAGATAGACAAATAGATAGAAACATATATATACACACACACAGAAATGGATAAATAGATAGATAGATAAATAGATAGAAAGATAGATAGACAAATAGATAGATATACTAATAGATTGATAGATAAAAAGGCAGATAGACATGCAAATAGAATGTTAGATAAAAAGATTGATAGACAGGTAGATAGAATAATAGAATTATAGATATAAAGTATATATATTGACACATAGATTGTTGGATTGATAGATGAAAAGATAGTTGGATAAATAGATGGATAGAAAGACAGATAGATAGAAAGACATATAGATGGATAGATGGATAAATAGTCAATCAGATAGATATATACAGAGATAATTAGATAAATAGTTAGATAGATAGATAGTTAGATTGATATATATATTCATAATTAGATTGATAGATAGATTAAAGGTAGATTTAGAGTCAATTTCATAGATAGATTGATAGATAAATAGATATATAGATCGATATACATATACATATACTAATATATATATATATATATATAGACAGATAGATAGATAGATATTCAGATAGATATATAGAAATATAAATATGTAGAAAGACAAATTGATATACAGAGATAGAAAGATAGATAGATAGATAGATAGATAGACAAATAGATAGAAAGATAGATATACAAAAAATAGATAGATAGATAGACATTTAAAAAGATAGATTTATATATAGATAGATAGATATACAAATAGTAAAATTGATATATAGAGTGTTCGAGTTATAGTTAGATAGACAAATAAATAGATAGATAAATAGATAGTCAGATAGATAGTTAGATAAATAGACAAATAGATAGATAGATATATAAATAGATAATCAAATAGACAGATTGATAGTTAGATAGATAGACAAACATTTAGAAAATTAGCTGGAGAGATAGAAAGATAGATAGATAGAAAGATTGATAGATAGATAGATAGATAGACATATAGACTAATATATAAATAGGCATATATATAGATAGATAGATACACAAATAGATAGATAGATAGATAGAAAAATAGATAAATAGAGAGATAGATATATTTATACATGGAAAAATAGACATATTTAGATAGATAGATAGTTAGATATATAGATAAACAAATAGATAGACAGATCGATAGATAGATAGTTAAATATCTAGATATACAAATAGATAGTTAAATACACATTTAGATAGATAGATAGAAATGTATATAGATAGATAGATACACAGATAGATAGATATTTATATATAAAAAGATATAAAAATAGTTAGGCAGATAGATAGATAGATAGATAGACAGATCTTGCCTGCTGCTGGTGCTACCGCTGCCACCACCACTGCCACCACTACCACCACTGCCGCTGCTGCCACTGCTGCCGCTTCTGTCGCTACTATCACTTCAGTCGCTTCTTCCACTTCTACCGCTGATGTTGCCTCTAACTCCACTACCACTTCCACTGCCATTTCCACCACCACCACTGCTACCACTGCTAATAATAAAAGTAAGGTGGGTGATGATGCTCAACTAATGAACTTGAGATTGAGTGAGTTATTAATGAGGCAGCGAGCTGCTTCTCCTAAAATAGGACCATATATTCTTACTAGACCAGAATTACATGACACTACACGAGCATCATCATCAACATCATTCTAAGACCTAGTACAATTAGAACAAATCATCTTAGAATCTATAGCAACAAAACTTATTTAAGCATATGTTTGCTTTGTACAATGTGATAATTGCATATCAATATAATTACTAAAATTTTTATGACCAATTTCTATCTGCCTGGCTGGCTTAGACTAGAAATATAATCCCACAGCTTTAAGAAAAATCTAATATCCAATGCTTTTATTACCTACATCAGTGAGCAATGCACAATGATGACTTGACTAGCCTGAGCAATTATATATTCAAAAGTCTGTCTATGTGTAAATAGGTGTATACGTATGATAATATATACATAACTACAAA
Organism: Sapria himalayana; assembly: GCA_029783825.1. Lineage (NCBI taxonomy): Eukaryota > Viridiplantae > Streptophyta > Magnoliopsida > Malpighiales > Rafflesiaceae > Sapria > Sapria himalayana. The sequence goes on along the minus strand of JAREIK010008010.1, from coordinate 13,881 downwards.
TAAATATATGCACCTACTTATGTATATACCTGGTATATACGTATGTATATAGTATAGTATAAAAGTACATATATACCGAGTATATACATACATATATACTACAATTTAAAAGTACGTATATACCAAGTATATACATACATATATACTACAATATATAAGTCTGTATATACTGAGTATATATGTACAAATTTACTCAGTATATACGAACATATATACTTGGTATATACGTACTTATATACTTAGTATATACGTACATTTATACCAAGTATATATGTACGTATATACTACCGTATTATATGTACGTATATATAATCACATAGCCTTAGATGACACACACATGTGTACTTTAATGCAAACACACCTTCCATCAAAGAAAAAAGAATATAATAATATAGGACTTAAAAAACATGCATATAGGTCTCTCAGGCATGGTTAGCATTTCTCGTTCTTTTTTTTCTAGTACTCCATGAAAATAGATAATATTGTTACACCTACACATGGAGCATAACATACTACTTTTACAAACTAATAACCGATAACAAGGAGTCAGAGATCTGAACTATGATGATGCATATCAGCACAAAATAAGAGTGTCAAGAACAAACCTGCATTTGCATGGAATTAATTATTTTGGTTCATATCACTGCTTCATATAATAAGGTGTTGTTCCCAGAACCATGGAGGCCCCACCAAGACTTTTACATACCTATAATAGACTAAAACTCTACCCAAAAATTTTGGGGACATGCAGACATATTTACAAATATATAAAAATAGTTATTATAGACATGAAAAAATACAAATTAAAGTTGATTGTCATACAGCTTCAACTAAAATTTAATTAAATAATTTAATATTTTTATATTAAATTGAATAAAAGCATAAACTATAAATATTAATTTTTAATTAAAAATATTCATTTAATAACTTATTATAATATAATATTTTATATAACTAAAACAAAAAAATAACAAATTTATATTACATCTTATTAATCAATGTATCTACCAATAGTGCATAAAGTATAATCTATCCATGCATTGACATTGCTTTCACTCTCTCAACTCCTCCGATCACCAACTTTCTGCTACAAAAAAGTTGTCTGGGTCATGGTGCGTCATGTCTATTGAAAAATCCCTTCACTTATACAAGCTTCGTATGAAAAACAATGTGATACCATATCTGTAAGAAATTTACACCACTAAATCTAATCAAAGTAAATTTTAAAAAATGCTATGTTTTGATAAATATATATTACTACAATAAATATGTACATATATACTAGCATTTCACTCGTACATATATTACTGTAGTATATGTACATATAAACTATAGTATTATGCGTACATATATACTGAGTACATATATACTTAGTATATATGTACATAAAATACTGTAGTATTATATGTACGTATAAACTGACTATATATGTATGTATATACCACATTTTTTGCTGTTGTGGCTGCTCCCATTGTCACTGTCGCTCCTGTCACTATTGCTCCTACCACTGTCATTGCCACTGCTACTACAAATGCTGTCGGTGTTGTAGCCATTACTGTCGGTGCTACCGCTACTACCACTACTACCGGTGCTACCGCCAATGCTGCCACTGTCATTGCTGCTGTCGTTGTCCCTACTGCTACTCTATATAAATGCATACAAAGTTATAAACAATTATATAGAATTACATATGTGTATACATATATGTATACATCATTTAGAATAAAGTTATATTTATTTATATAGAGTTTTTTATAGTTATACAAATATTTATATATAGTTATACACATATAGTAAAACATTATGTTGTATGTTTTTATACATATCATTATAAATATAGTTACATGTGGTTATACATATAGTTACACGTATAGTTTAACTTATATTTATACATGTATGTATATATATTTTTTCATATAATTTCATATATTTATACATATAGTTATGTATAGGTATAGATATACTAAAATACATTTTTTATACAAATATATAAAAATATATATAAAATATATGTTGTTAATTATATATTTAAATGTAGTTATGTATAATGTTTTTATAGTTATACATATCGCAAAATTGAATTATTTATAGTTATATGTTATTATACATATAATACATATAGTAATTTGAAGGGCAAATTAGAGTGAGTATCTCATATTTTGACTGCTCGTCCATAATAAAATTAATAAAAAATAAAAACACGGTGTGAACTAGAAACAAGTTAAAATTATAATATTTTCTTTCATGCTGATGTATAAAGTTCCATGACATGTAGCTTAGATGAAACAAGTTGTAAACTAGGAATGTTGATGTGTCATGTGAGTTGGGTGACATAAGCACCACATGATTCATCCATGTTTGACCTGGTTCATAGTCATGCCGAGCTAGGTGGGTCTGACCATGCCTTGTGTTAGGCTTAGCATGGCTCGTGTGCCTGACATTGTAGCATGACCCATTAGCACATGGTTTTTAGAAAAAGTAGTTGTTTTTTTTAATGGTTGTTGTTGCCTTATTAGCTAAAATATTTATACCCATTATAGGTAAAAATATTTTTTAGTCATTGGATTGCATTTGACCGCTTATTTGTAAAAATTTGATAGCTTTTGAGTTTTTGCCCTAAAATATGTGAAATAAAAAAATAATTTTTAATTAAAAAAATTTTCTATAAATATTTAATTTATATATTTTTATATTTATAGTTATATTATATTTTTTTTCTTTTTTTGTTATTATTATATTCATATTGTATCCTATTTGTGCTATTTTGTTAAATAATGTATAATTTTAAATTGTCTTGTATGTCATGTATGTGTTAGTTTCATGAGTAGTTGACTTCCAGGCATAAAAATATGAGGTACATATCTAAAGTATTTAATACACACAAAAACTTAAGGTATACATTGTGATTATGTTTAAAGAATTAATTTTATTTAGTATATTTTAGATTAATAATTATATTTAAAAACTATAAATAATTTAAATTTATTATTATTTTTCTCCTACTTTCAATTCAATCTCATACATAAAAAAATGATAAATGCTGAACAATAACAATAACTTGACTGAAAGGTTCATATACGAAACTAGGTTTTCTCTTATAATTTTCACTCATTTGCCTAAGAAACATAAAAATTAACAAAATTTAGTAATATGTATGTACTTAACAAAATCAAAAAAAAAATAGTTGGAGTGTCGAAGAAGATTTCAGGTAAACATAAATGAGCTATAGGATCTTTGAAGTTGGATCAACATCAGGTTAATTGACCATCTTCATTTATCGCAATGAATTTGTGAGAGAAGATGTGATGAAATTGATTATTAACTCGTGTATTCTGGTTAGATTTTTGGAAGATTCTGAAATAATTTCTATTATGCAAAAATACTTTCGATCTACTTATCATAGAATTCTTAGTCTTATGTCAACTAATAGGAATAACATTATAAAATATTTTAAATTTAAAAAATAATTAGTAATTAAGAACTTAGCAAATAGAATGGAGGGTTGTCCTTGAAGGTGGACTTCTAGACTAGGCATGAATCATGATGATATTTTATTTGTATGTCTCACCATTATGTTAATTTTTATGTATAAAATTAATAATTTTTTTTCTATCCAGTCAGTAGATTAGAAAATTAAGATTAGAGTCGTTGGCCATAAGATTATCTAGCTCTTAGGGAGATATTATTTGCTCTAAATAAGCTGCAACTGCATTTTTCATTTTCTCCTAGTATAAACACTAATTCTTAGGCAGTCAAATATCCTAATTTTTTAATCATCATGATCAGGAAATAAAATATATCCGTGTGGTCTATTGAATCATCGAAACTCAAAGTAAATTTTCTCTCATTGTAAGTTAGACTCACTTTAGAGTCAATCTGATTTATACTTTTTGATACATATAATGACTCAATCCAAATATTATCATAATTTAAACCAATAAGTTCAGTTGTAGCTATTACATGTCCATGTCACTTAACTAGAGGTCCAATCCAAGTGGGATAATGGAAGAGTAAGTAAAAGTAATGGATCCAAATATGTTTTATGGATTCTTATTCTTTAGACTCGCTAAAAAATAAATATGCTCAAAAAAATAAAGTTAGTACTCACTAATATTATATGAAACTCTTATTATAAAATGTGGATCCTTTTTATATACTAAAGTAACCAAGAAAGATTAAGCTCAAAGTTTTTGGTTTCATCTTATGTTTTATGGAGATATTATGAAAAAATAAATTTTTTTAATAATTATGAAGAAAGTTAAATGTTGTATCTCCATTATGCATGATTTGATAGAGTATAATGTAAGAAATAATATAAAAGGGTAACTATTTGATCAGTTAATTTTTGGTTGATTTATAGATTATTTAAAATATTTCAATTAAATATTTATTCTTTTTTTTACTAATCCTATTTTTGTGAAAGATTGTAACATGGGAAGTTTAATGTATGATTTTATGATTCAAATAGTAAATGTTATAACTATTTGATACATATATTTTAATATATGATTATTTTTTAAATATTTGTATTTAATTATTTATTTTACTATTTTATAAAATAATGTTAAAAAGTATGATATAAAGTGAAATAGAAATAATTCCTACATGATGCACATGTTTCTTTTTCTTAGTATAAATTCTAAATTATGTGTGGTAAATTATCTAGTTTTCAACTCATGACTAAAAACTATAGTAAATTACAAGACTATTTATTGTGTCATCTGAACTCAAGGTAAATTACCTCTCCGTGGAAATCTCACTTTATTCAAAGTTGATATGATTTATATTTGCCAGAGCAAATGATGATCCCATACTCATAGGTGGGTAATCATAATTTGAACCAATAAGTTCATATGTAGCTGGTGGTGATCCTCTCTAGTCTCTTATAACTAGAAATTTAAGTGGAGTTATATGGGAATGAGGAAAAATAATGAGTGTGATTAGATCTTTAGATTATTATTCTTCCTGAATTCACTAAAAAATGAGTTTTGCTTTAAAAATATTTCATCACTTTCTAATATTATCCTAGACATTAATGAAAGATACTTGTACTTTTTTATATACTAAAATAATCAAGAAAAATAAATAAAATAATTAATTTTAGAATCTCTAGAAAACATGCTAAATAATTTTTATATGATTCAAAATTTAAAAGGACACACAGTCAAAAATGATTTAAGAATACATAAACACTTACACACACTATCACACACTGTCACATACTTGCGCACACACTATCATACACTATCACACACTTGCGCACACACTATCACACACTTGCACATGAATATGTGCATATGCGCATGAAATTGCACACATTGTTACACTTTGCACTTTGCACCATCAACATTGATGTAGTTGGCATCGATGTACCTCTCATGTAATGGCCATGCGATGGAAAGATGGGAGGGAACACATTATGTGTGCCTTCTTTGGAAAGAGGTATTGTACACGCATGCTATGTTACACACAGTGCATCTATGATTGTGATGTTACTATCTACATGAACTTCTCTCTCTACAAAACATAGTATTTGTGCTCATTAAGGTACTAGCTCTAATAACATGCTGAAAATAATTTTAAAATATCAATACTACCCATGAAAAATAATGTACAATGATGTATCCTTATATAATGGGCAATATGAATTGGGACAGCTCATATGTCGAGTATTCTCATATGTAATAAAATAAACAACAAATAAAAAAAATGTGTAAAACTATAAACAAATGGAAACTATAATAACTATTAAAATAATATATATTAAATAAATAATATCGATTTTGATTATTTTTTAGATATTTGCTCACGTCTGGTATTAGATCTCTCTTTGAAATATTTAGTAAGATATTTTTTTGTCCGTCAGATCTATGTGATCAAGTATTCATTCGATCTAATACATTTAGAAGAAAAATGAAAGCTCACTAAAGATAAAATTAGAAAGAAGTTAGGATATTTTATCATATTGATTGATAACTATATAGGTTTTACTTGTTTTTTTTTTAATTTTAAATTACATTTTTTTTATTTTAAATTATATTTTTTTTTATTTTTAGTCATTTCATAAAAAGATATAAAATCATCTTAATGAAAATAAAAAAAAAATAATAGAAGTAATAATGTATCAAATAGTTTTCATACTTTATGTATGAATCTTGAGGTTATATACCAGACTTCATGTATGGACACATCATCATGGAATGAAATTTTAAAAAGGATGAATAGATATTTGATTGAGACATCTCAGATTTGTAATCGAAGTATTTTGAAATAGTCTTCTGGAAATGTATTAATCAAATCTATTTTATCAATTGAATATTTCTTTTATTATTTCTTATTATATGATTTTATAAATCATTTATTTTGGAAAAAGAAATTATTTAATATCTTTTAGAGTATTTTGGTGTGTTTGTTTTGTTATCTTTTTTTCCTATGACAAGATAAGGTAATACCTAGGACTTTGAGATTTAATTTTCTTGGTTAATCTAGTAACTAAAAAGTATGCTAGTAATTTTAACCAGAATCTAATTGAGTATTAGTAAATATTGATATTTTTTTTAAGTTTGACTCATTTTTAAACAAGCCTAGAACAAGTGTCCATATAATATATGTGAGTAAATTAATTTTTTCTTTCCTGAGCCTCCAATTTAGGTGGGATGATCACTCTTTGGTTACAATTGAATTTGGTTCACTTAATGATAATATTTATATGAAATCATCATATTGACCCATAAGTATAGATCAAGTTAACTCTAGAGAGAGTGAAGTTTCACAAGAAAATAAATATCTCTCAAGTCCATACAACTTGGTAATCCTCGAGTCTACTCTAATTCTGGCTCATGATGATTTAGAGACTATGAGACTTGATTGTACAAAACATAGAGTTTGTATTGAGAAGGGACACGCATAGCATGTTCAGAGCATCTAAAAGTCTCTCATGTAGCCATGTGTAATGATCGTCAATTCTTATGATATTAGTCTTCTAATCACTCTTCAAAATAAAGTGAAGATTTCTACCTAGTATCATATTGTATAGGTATTTTTGTACTGTGATACTCATGTCTCATTCTCAAATATTATCTCATTTAAGATGATATCATGTCTTATGATTGCCTCTCTAAGATATGCCATAGGTGGGTGTTCATTATGAAAACATATCTAGGTGAGGAGATAAATTATCAAAATATAAGATGTATTGTCAGCAGGCTTACTTATATATTTTATATTGATTATTAAATTATTTTTCTATAAACTTGATAAAATAGTCATCATAGAGATTTTTATTTCATTGGTGGCCTCCCACAGTTAGAAATAATCTTCGTAGAGATATCTAACAGGCCATGTAAAGTGAAATGTCATTTTTTAGGCTTAGTCTTGCCATTGTGTCATGCCTAGCATTACATGGCTCTGGAAATGGCAACCTGGTATGGCTTGTCGGCTGCCAGGATCATGTCAGGCCAAACCTTGACATGCTTGCACACAATGCATGCAACTAACCTAAATTCATTCCAACCTAGCATGTATTCATTTTAGGCTAGCATGACTACATGAAATCATTCTAGACTAGTTGGGGTTCATTATAGGCTAGCTTGATTCATTTTGAGTTGGCCCAGGTTCATTCTAGACTAGCCCAAGTTCATTCTAGCCGAGCTTGGAATAAGGGTGTCAAATGAGTCGGGCGGCCCAGCCATGACCCAAATCAGCAGTGCCTGACCCAGCATGGCAGGGTCTCGAGCCGAGCCACCCCAAGGCATGGTTTGTGGCCTGCTGGGCCGGCATGAGTCATGCCTCGTGTCGGTGCCAACACATGGTAAACCTTTATGGGTAATTTTATTATTATTTTTTTAAATTTGACCACCCCATCATGGGCCAGTCTATTTTTTAAAAAACATTCGGTCACATGATTAATTTTTTTCTGGTTTTTCTCTCTTTGTCATTCGGCATGGTGAGCACGACCGTGCACTTTGTTGTGCCTATCAAGCTGCTATGCCTGGCACAGAATGGGATTTTAACCATGCCATGCACGTCATGGTTGTGCTAAGAAAAAGTGGGTCATGCCTGCATGGCATGGCCTGCTTCACACCACTAGCTCAGATTCATTCCAAGCTAGCTTGGATTCATTCTAGGCCAGCTCGACGTCATTCTAGGATAGCACGAGTTCATTCTAGGCTAGCTCAGGTTCATTTTAGGCTAACTCAGATTCATTCCATGCTAGAGTTCCATGCTAGCCTTGATTTATTCCAAGCTAGCTTGCATTCTTTCCAAGCTAACTTGTTCCATGCTAGAGTTTATTCTAGAATAGCATGCATTCAATTCAGACTAGAGGTGTTAAATAGGTCATCACATGCTGGCATTACTCATTTTTTCAAAACATAGCATGGTGGCGTTCTCCACCAGCCCAGCAAGGCATGGTCAGCATAGCAAAGTGCACTGCCATGCCCGACTGTGTTGAAGGACAATGATGCACAGAAGATAGAAGATTTTAAAGTTTTAAATAATCTAATTTTTTTTATTTTGAATTTTTATTAACTTGTGATTTTGAAATTGTTAATATTTTGAAAATTTTTCATTAGCTTATTCATTGTTATTCTAAATAATAAAAGTTAAATCATGATTACTTTCTAGTTAGGAGATAAAATCATAATTTTTTTAGATTCAATAATTTTGGAAGTAGAAGAGAGAGATTAGAGAGAGAGAGAGAGAGAGAGAGAGAGAAGTTTAAAATACATTTAATCACTCGATATGATATATTTTCCAAAAAGAAGAAGAGGTCTTTGTGATAATCATCATCAAGTGTTTCAGGCCATTGGATTGGAATTTTTTTGTCCCGTTGGACTTCTTTGATTCACTGCCCGCTGGTTCCCACAGATGACAGATCAGACATTGTTAGCACTTAGCACTTAGCATGGTGATTGTAACATGTGTAATAACTTTAACTGATTTGCTTTATCAACTATATGTTATAATTGTCGCCATTGATATTAATGTGTTCCATAAACTTAAATGATGTTAGATTATCTTTGTTACATTGTAGCCGTTTTTTTTTTGCTTTTTTTTATTTTTTCATGTTCTTCTAAAACTTCTCCCTCAACAAAAACATTGAAAAAGTGCTATTAAAAATTTTAGTTCTTTTTATGTCATCTATTTTTACTACAAAGAACAATAAAACAATTCATCACATACACTTGTGGTGTATGTGTGTTTGTGTGTGTGTGTGTGTGTGTGTGTGTGTGTGCGTGTGTGCACATGTGTTTCTTATGAATGTTTTGAAACTTGAAAATAAAACTTAATTCACTTTGGTAGATGTTTTGATGGAAAGAAATATGGATATATATATATATATATATATATATATATATATATATATATATATATATATATATATATATATATATATATGCTTACTTACATGCATGCATATATGTGTGTGTGTGATTCTCATAGATTTAAGGAGTAATTATATGTAAATATGAATATAAAGTGCATATACATTTTGTAAGAGTTGTATTTTACAAAGAGAATATTTTTTAAAATATATATATGAAGTGAAAATGCTAACAAATCATTTGGGTAATAATAAATGGGAAAATTATACTTGGTTTTGGAAAATGAATAAGTAATGTTTAGTGGTACAAAGTTTAACAATTTTTTTCGTCCCACTCAAACCTAGTTCATCTTATCTTTTGCGTCATTTATAAATTTTGAGGGTCTGGGGTCGAAGAAGGTAAGATACTCGTACTAACAATATTGTGTCGCAACTAATATAAAACAAATTATGTTTATGTATTCCAAATAGAAAATATATTTGTTTTTTATATTAAAAAAATTGATATTTCTTACAACATATTGAAAAAATAATAATATCTTGGTGTATTGAAAATAATCAACATGATTCTATAATTTATCATAATATGTATGTATTTATGTATGTATTTATGTATCTAAAAAATCAGCAACCCTCTTTTAAAAAAATATATAAAAGAAATATATGGGTAATGGGTTAGATCAGATAAAAATCCAACTTGCTTTTTATAAAAATCAAAAATATTTTATAATTTATATTTCTTATTTTTAATTATATATATATATATACATGTGTGTGTGTGTGTGTGTGTATGTTCTATCTATATATTGTTTATATACAATATATATGTGGTAAGTATATGTGTGTATATATATACACTATGGGTCAAATTAAATAGGAATCCAACTTGCATTTTTTATAAAAATCAAAAATAATATTTAATTTTATTTTCTTATTTTTATATTATACATATAAATAAATCATATATATATATATGATATATACAATATACATACCTAGATACTTATATATATATATATATATATATATATATTGTGTTTGTGTGTGCATATTTATTTATATATATAATTTATATATACATATATATACAATAGATCTATATGCACACAGTGTGTGTGTGTGTGTGTGTGTGTGTGTGTGTGTGTGTGTGTGTATGAACAATATATATCAAAAAAAATAAAAACCATCCAGAAACGAAGTAATAGGGCATACTTGTCTTTTGATACCCGATAGATTTCTTCAAACTGATCAAAAAGATGGAGATGGAATCACATGCACTAGAATGGAAAGATTAGTGTGCATAGTTTTGTGTTGCGTATGATTATTGTTGAGCAATCACATGAGTTCTATGTGAATTGTATTACATGATCAGAATCAAATTAATGGAATGACAAACCAGTAAAAGACGACTGCATTTTGATAAATCTTTTTCTGAACGGAATCACTACTATGCACGTTGTGGAGTGAGAAGTTTTGTCTTCTAGAGGCCCCCTCAAGAATCAAAGCCCGTTGGAGTTGGAGTCTGGTGAGGGTTTATATATAAGGTGAGATAAACTACAAAAGCGAACACCGAGCCTCTTGGAGATGCTCTTAAGCGTATATTAGATTTGAAATCCATATATTTGTAAACTTCATTTTTTTATACATATATGTATAAAAAATGAACTATATATAACTAAATAAACAATAAATAAATATATTTACCTAAAGATTCATTTTTCAATTCATTTATTTATACAAATATGTTAGAGTTAAATTGATGATAAATCTCTTTCTGATATACTTTCAAAGATTTACATATATTTACATAAAGACTAATTTTTTTCAATTCATTTTTTTATACATAAAGATTCATTTTTCAATTAATTTTAGGATTTACATATAGTTATATATTTTTATACATCTAAATTTATTACATATATATAGATTTACATATATGTATAGATAGCTAAATAAATAATAAATAATTATAATACATAAAGACTCATTTTTTATTTATTATCAAAATATTTTCAACAAAGTTCATGTGTGTGTAGCAAGGTACACATGAAAAACAAACACCATGCAATTTTTTTTATAAAATTAATTAAACAATAAATATATAAACAACTTCAAAAAATAGATGTTTATCTTTATAACTAGAAAAAAAAATCAAATGGCTACAAAATTTACAAACTTCATATAGCAATACACACATGAAAAGATGATTGGTCTTCAAGCCACACTCCTAAGTGTTATAAAACACTTTTTATGTTAAAAAATATATAAATATATATATTTTACTGTTATACATTTTTAAGAATTCATATTAATTTTTATAAAGATAATATGAAATAATTTTAAAGGCATAAAATTTCATATTATTTGATATCATTTATAATTTTATATTTTAAAAATTACTTAAAGTGAGAAGATAATTAAAAATAGTTATAATTTTTATTTTAAAAAAGACTAAATATTAAAAGCTAATAGTAAAAATATTACTCAATTGTTTAATTCTTATTTAGTAAGGAAAAACATATATGTATTTATTTTTAAATATTAATTTATTTTCATTTAAATTTATTAAAAAAATTTAAATTTTTATTATAATTAAAGATTTTCAAATTTGTATTAATTATTTTACATTTATATTAGTATAAATTTTAATGTATGTCAATTTAATTTGTAAAATATCGATAAAAATTATTATACTTATTGAATTACTTATTTAATGTTACGTTAATACAAATTATTAAGTTTCTTAATTAAACATTTTAGAAAATTTTTTTGTATAATTTTTTAAATAATTAATACTTCATAAAAATAGTTATTTTTGTCCTTATTAATATAATAATTTTTTATATTTTTATATTTTTATATTTTTTAAATTATTTATTTATAATATCCTTTTTTTTATAATTTTATAAGGAGAATGTTTCTTTCAAAGACCACTCATCTATTAACCATTAACATACATTTAATAAACAAAATTAAATAAAATATGAAACTAATAATAAAATAAAAAAAATAAATACTTAAATATGGCTAGTGAAATTCCATCACTAAATTCGTCCCTATGTTTGGGATTTAATTAGCTAAGGAAGTTCCGTCATTAAATTCGTCGCTATATTCCAGATTTAATTATCTAGGGAAATTTTGTTTCTAAATCCATAGATATATTCTAGATTTAATTTGCTAGGGAAGTTCTGTCACTAAAATTCATTACTATATTTATGATGGAATTGGCTACGGAAATTCTGTCGCTAAAATCTATAACTATATTCAGTATGTAATTAGCTAGAGAAATTCGGTTGCTAAATCTGTCGCTATATTTCATGATGTAATTAGCTAAGGAAATTTCGTCGATAAAATCCGTCTCTATGTTCCAGAAGTAATTAGCTAGAGAATTCCATCGCTGAAATCTATCGCTATGTTCCGGATGTAATTAGCTAGGCAAATTCCATTGCTAAATTTGTCTTTAAATTCAAGATTTTATTAGTTAGAAACATTCCATCACTAAATCCATCGCTATATTCAGGATTTTATTAGCTAGGAGAATTCAATCGCTAAATCCATTGCTTAATTCCCCACTTTTCTAGAGTGAAATTTATAAAAAATATTTCATCACTAATCCATCGCTAATATTTCGCTAAATTCCCACTTTTCTTGAGCAGATTTTATGAAATTATTCTGTCACTAATTCATCACTAATCCATTGCTAATTCCCCGCTTTTATTGAGCGAAATTTACCAAAAATATTCCATCGCTAATCCATTGCAAATTTTTAATTCAATGAAAAATCATAAATCCCTTGCTATTCCCTAGCTAATCCCTCACAATTTAGCTAGGAATTGATCCATAGCTAAAATTTTCTAGCTAAATGAACAATTTCTTGTAGTGTTACATCTACACGAACATGAACAAAAATATTATTATATTGATTGAAAATTGATAGATATATAGATATAACTATATATTGATAGATAGATAGACATTTAGATAGTTATATTATTATATGGATAGAAAAATAGATAGATAGTTAGATATAATGAAAAATAGATAGACAAACAGATAGATAGATAGATAAATAGATATATAGATAGAAAGATAGATGGATAGATAGAAATATAGTTAGACATATAGATAGAAAGATAGATAGATAGATAGATAGACTGTAGATAGACAAACAGACAGACAGATAGATAGATAAATAGAAATATAGATTGATAGTTGATAGAAAGATATATAGACATGTAGATAGATATTAAGATAAATAGAAATATATACACATAGATAAACACATATATAGATAGGGAGATAAAGAGATAGAGAGATAGATTGAAAGGTAGATTGACTGATAAATAGATAGAAAAATAGATAAAAAGATAGAGAAAAACATAGATCAATAGATAGATAGACAATTATATAGATAGATAGACAGATAAATAGAAAGATAGATAAATATATAATAGAGAGATAGATAGACAAGTAGATATGGAGATAGAAAGATTGATAGATAGATATATAGATAGACAGATAGATAGAAAGACAGTCTGAAAAATAGAAAGACAAAT